>VYZR01009946.1:0-19081 GCA_013400675.1 Oxylabes madagascariensis | reverse complement strand
TGTTAGGTGTATTTAAAGTAGAGCCATGCATTGTTTGTCTTTGCCTTGCTGCTGCTCTTCTTCTAAGCAGTTTCTCACAAATCACCTGATCTGAGTAGCTGGAGACATGCACAATTTGCACTAATAAGGTGTGAAGAGACAGCAGCTCCAGCTAACCCAGCTCTAGTCAAGAGTCATTGCTTGTCTCCATCTTCTTGGGCAGGGTGATCCCAGAGAAGGCTGTGACTTAACAAAGCAGCTGTGAAGTGGTCAGTAAGACCAGTCTGACTTACCTGTGGATCTGTGGTGCTGTGAGAGCTTGACCATCCCACAATAAGCAGTGGAAATGCCACTCTTGCCTCTTGTGAGAGCGTCGTGCTTTGAGTCCTGCACAACTGAAAGAGGTGGGCTGGAAGTGATGTTCCACTGGCTGGCATGAGGAGTCTGGTAAAGGGGAGCTCATTTGCAAAAGCCTAGGCAGGAAGCTTTCCACATGCTGTTGTTATTGTGCTTTTCCCTCTCTCAGCTTGTCCCTTGCTTAACTCAGCTTGTTAGGAAAGGGGCAGCAGGCTTACCTGCTGGCTTGCATCGATTATCCCCTCACTTGTGTGATGTTTTGTTGGACATGGGTGATGGATGGAGCTGTCCCTTCGCCCTTACGGCAGCCTGAGTCACAGCAAATACAATTCAGTGATCTGGAGCAAGTGGCAGCATTTAAAGATTCTGCAGGCAGTTGAAAACCTGCTGTGCTTTACTCTGCAAAATATCCAAGGGCAGCCCTAACTGGGAGAAAATGCTTTGTATAGAGAGGAGTGTCTTGCCCTTGGGTCAAAGTGACTGTTGTTGAAGCAACTCTGTGGTAGAAGGACAGGATCTTTACATAATAAGCCTCAGCTGTTCTTTGCAGTTACCCTCTGTAGATTTACATAAGCTTTTCAGAGGACAGTGCTGTCCTCTGCGTTTGGTGGCAGTGGAAGTTGGAGCATGGAGCAGTGAAACGGAGTGACCTGCTCTGTACCTGCTAGCTTGCTTCTCAGGTCACTGTATCTTCTGACAATCTAACTCCATTTTATTGGCCTTGCTAAGAAGCATTTTTAAATGTTCCCCTGTCCTATTAATTGCTTGTGTAAAGCTGGACCCTTCAGGCAGGACCTTTCAAGTAATAATAGAGCTTATTAACAGTGCTTATTATCGGAGCTTATTAACAGTGGTGTTGAGAGCAGCAAGGCTTGAGTCTGTGAGTTGTGGAGAGCTGATACCACTGATACCAGCTGATAGTACTCATGGGCTAAAGTGAGGAGTTTGTCTTGAAGCTTGTCAGACCCAGACTGTAACCTCAACAAATTGTCAGCTCTTGTGACGTTGAGATGTGCAGCTACCCATCCCAACAGGAATCATCACCATTGCTTCTGGCAAATAGGGCCTGGCAGAGAAACAGGATGGCCTACACTCAGAAAAACTCTGTGATGTCCATGCCAAATATAAACCTTTATTAGCAACACCAAATATAAACCTTTATTAGCAACACAAGCACAAAGGGTGTACAAATGGGTGCATATGGCTGGAACTTTTATGCAAAACAAACTTTGCTGTACAGATCGAATGATTTCCAAGAAAGGAAGGTCAAACTGATCCACTGTTGGACTGTAATTGTTGAGAAAGAATGGGAAAGGGTTACTGAGGGAGAGATGACATTTTTCTAAGAACCATCTTTAAAAGAAAATGGGACCAAAGCATTGCAAATGTTGGGCAGGGCCATTTGTGCACCCCAACCCTCTTTTGCTGGCCTGAGGATAACATTGCTGTGTGCCGTGCAAGCCCAGGCAGTGCACACTATGAAAAGCAGGGGTGAGAAAATGCACTACAAAAACATCTGTTCCCCGAAACTTTTCAGTTCTTGGAGAGGATAAATACTGACATTTGAGGGCTTTCCCTGACAGTTTTATACTGCGTGCAGCACATAATAACTTGCAGATGCATTTTGCTCCTGTGCCCCTTGTGCACAAGAGAAATTGAAAAGTGTCTACAGAAGAATTAACTGAACATCTGTGCCGTTCCTTGGCCAAAAAATGGCTTTCTTTATTTTTTCCTGCCCTGAGCTCCTAAGTGCCAAATACTTCCTGAAATCTGTTTTTCAGGCTACTTCCACTGGCAACAGTTTTCTGCGAAGTGTGTCCATCTTCTCAGGAAAGGAGCCACTTAAGGCTCTGTCTCTGGACTGAAGGAGTTACATTATACTTTCTTTGTAACTAATTGTTTGTCCTTGCCAGCCGACACAAGCCACGGGGTTGGACTTAGAAGTGGTTCCTTCCCACACAGCAGAAAATGTTTGCTGTATCCTACTCTAGCAGATTGGCATAACCTGCTGGTGCTGGGAAACTTTTCACCAGGGCAGCATTTGCAGGACACGTTTGTGTGTCCCAGTGCCAGCACACAGCAAGTGAGGAGTCTGACAGTATTCTCAGGCACTAGGGGTATTTGCTGATAAATGATTCATGGCTTTGGTTCTGATGCTCAATTTACTAGCAGAAAAATAAAGGGAGAGGGTTGCCTTATTTTCCTGAGACGTAATAAACCTGCTCTCCATCCCTGCCCTTGTTTTTATGATCTTTCTGCTATAATTTAGTTATTTCTATAACTCTTCAGATGTATCCTGGCATGTGCCAGTGGAGTCTCTTGAAAGGAGGATTGAATGCAAACATAGGTATGTGGCTCAATGGTCTTCAATGCCATAGCTCACCTGCTGGTAGTGAAAGAAGGAGCAAGCCTCTGGGAATATGGATGGCTGCAGTTCCCATTCTGTTCAAAACCAAGTGACCTCAAGCTCCTGGAAGTGGTCCTCATTATGGCTTTGGCAGAGTGCATGTTCTCAGGAAGGGCAGAAGTCCTTCTCCCCACCCCTGGGTGTACTGCACACTGTTCCAGAGATTTGCCATGGCAGGTGTTTCCCTGCAGACTTCCACAACTGCTGCATCCACTCTATTAAAAAGCAGCCCTGATAGAAACTGACCACCAAGGTGGTTCAAAGAGATTATCCCTAAAATAATAACTTTTCATTTTTTATATTGAAAGGACAGGCCTCATCATGAGGAAGCCAGTGTTGGACACCTACAGGATGTGCCTGTGTCCTCCTCTGAGCTGGCAGTTTGTACTGAACTTCTGCTTTCTGTATGAAAGTGGTAGCATTTTTTGATCTTCAGTGAAAAAGACCTTTAGATTGTTCCTGTGTTTCCTTTATCCCTCAAAAGCAATAGAGATGACTGGAACTGGGAGTAGGGAAGTGTATCTGTATAATGGACCTTTCCAAGAGAAACTACAATTAAGACAGTCTTCAGCCTTGTCAGTGCACTCAAAAATTACTTACTGTTCTCCCCAGTGTTGGAAGACTTAAAAATTGCCATATTTGTCGATGGGAGTTGAGTTGGCTTCTTTCAGATGTTGTAAGTCCTATTTTACCATCATGAGGAGCCAAGACTTCTTTCTTTCACAATGGAGGCTGTGCTTCAGATGTAATGACACAAAAATGCTTTGGAGAAAGAAAAATGTCTTTGGGCTAGAATTCAGAATACACGTGTCAAGTGCACTAACTGTGTCATTTTATGCCAAGTAATTTGGGAGATGAAGACCCACCAGGAGCTGTGTTGGTGAGGAAAGCAGGTACTGACCCTGTAGGATTAGACTGTGGTTTAGTGAATGGCTTGAAGTGAGGTGTCTGCCATGGCATCATGACCTGCAATTCTCATTTAGTCGTATAAATGAGTTTTTTTCTGGAAGCTCTGCCTGCAGCAAAGCGTGATTGAGAGGTTCCAGAATAACTGTTGGCAATGGATTCCTCCATGTCTGGACAAAAGAGACTTCTACTGAGTGGATCTGTGTGTTCAACTGACATGGACAGGAGGAAGGTGAAGAGCATGTCTTCTGCCCTGGAGCTGATTTCAGAGCTGAGAAAAGAATTCACACTAATTTAGTGCTTTCTTGGAAACATCCTCTCTGTGACTGAGGATTTATACATGCAGTTGTTTACAACAAAGAGGAAAGGCTGGCAAGATGGTGGCACAATGTGTGAGTGTATTAGCAACCAGGGTACAAGGCAAGTGTTAAAAGGATTCTCTAAAAAGGAAAGAATTCCTTTTTGAAGGAAATTTGTCACTCACCACTGTGAGCAGAAGGAAAGGAGGATGCAAAGAAGGAGTCATTAAGCAGAGAAGAGAGGAATAGATAGGGCTGGAGAATTTCAGCTACTGTAGCACATTAATTCACAGAGGAGCCCAAACTGTTAGTGGTTTAGGATTTGAGGCATGTGAACCACAGAAAGGCTTCAGAAAGGCTGGAGGATGTTCTGAATGTGAGCAAAAGCAGTTATTCCAAGACAGACATGTAGGAACAGCACCTGGTGAATTCCAACAGCAGCTGGTGTGCAGGTGGTATCTGCAGGGCTGCAAGGGACAACAGGCAGTACTCAAAACAGAATTGCCAACTCAAAGTCGTGGCAGTTTTCCGTAGGATCCCATCCAAAACTCTTTTTAAATCATTGGAAAGATTCCTATTGGCTTCAATCTGAGGGCCCCTACTCACCTACACCCTTGCCCTAGCCAGGGCCCCGCTGCAAAACTGACACCGGGCGCTGCTCTTACAAGGCCAGGACTTCGAGCTGTTGGTGGCCCTCCCCTTCCCATGCACGTGTGGGCACCAGCAAAGCCCGGCAGAAGCTGTCAGTGACTCTGGAAGGCAGCAGAGACCTGCCTGGGCATCAGCAAAGCCCTACAAAAGCCCTGTGGTGCTCCACAGGGAAGCAGGGCCTCATATGGGCCTTGCAAAGCCTGGCAGAAGCCCTGGGACACTCTGAAAGGCAGCAGAGCCCCTTGCAGGGAAAAGCAAAATTCAGCAAAAGCCCCAGGGCACTCTGGAGGGAAACAGGGCCCCTTGTGGGAATGCCAAAAGCCATCAGATAAGAGTTAGGTGGTTGTGGTTAGGTGTAGGGTTAGGGTTATGTTTTGGGTTGGGGTTAGGGTTGGATTTTGTTACATGGTTTGGGGTTTAGATTTAGGGGTTAGGTTTAGGCTTTGGAGTTTAGGTTTAGGGGCTGGGGTTAGCTTAATGGTTAGAGTTTAGGGTTAGGGATTATGGTTGGGTTTTGGGATTTGGATTTATAGTTAACGTCTTCATGATTAGGTTTCTGTTTTGGGTTTAAAGTCAGATGGTAAATAATTGGGGTTACAGTGTTAAATTTAGGGGGTTATGTTTAATGTTAAGTTGTATAGTTTCAGAGGGTTATTTGATTTAGGTGTTAGAATTAGCATTAAATTTTAGAGTTTGTTTTAGGGATTAAATTTAGGATTAGGATTTAGTACCTTACATTTTAGATTTAGGGTCATTGTTAGGGTTTATTTGGGTTAGAGCTAAAGTCAGCTTTTGGGTTGTGGTTTAGAGGGGTTTTTTTAATGGATCATAGAAGTCAATGAGTAATAAGATTTGTAATGGACATCTTATCTGTATGTATAGATTATTTGCCCTTGTTCTACATGCTGTTTTTAGAGGGCAGTGAGAGTTGGAAACTGGGTGAGTTGATGCATATACAAACAGGTGTTTTGTCTATCACAGGCAAGATTTTGTCAGCAGAATTGGCCCAGGTAGCACACAGACTGCAGCTAGAATACAAGATGGTTTAGTACAAGCGTGAGCTGCCTAGAGCCCTGGGTTTGAGAAGCCAGTCAGGCGTGCAAGTGATACAAACCAAGGAGGAATTACTGCTGCTTTGGAAGACAGGCTCATGGAGTAGGCATGTTTTCCTGACTAAATGAGAGGACTGTTGATGCCACTCGAGAGATTCATGGAAAGCAGTTAATGCAGCCAGAAATAGTCAGATGCACAAGTAGAAGAGTGGCAAAGAAGTCGAGGAATGTATCAGAAGCTGCAAGGTATGATGACTAACAGTAAAAGTCTGATGCTCCTAGTAGGAGCAGCAGATGCCGGTAACGCCAACTATCACTGGTAAGTGAATCCCAAATCATATCAGCCAGGCTTTACTCTGATGTCTTTAGCATGTGTTAAACTACAGTGTACAGCTGTAGAGGAAAGCACTAACCAAAAAAAAAAAGCAAAAATGCATACGCACATTTTTTGAGAAGCACAACAGGGACAATGACCAGTTTGATAAAAAAGGAAGAGAGTCAGTGGTGTTTAATCCAGGAAAATAGGCAAAATGGGGTTGTCATAGCATTTTAAAGGTGGATAAAGGTACATTTTGCAGTTTGGATAGTGAATCAGTAGCCATGAGGCATGGAACAAGCCCTGATCTAGTGCATTTTTCCTAGAGCTAGTTAAGAATAGATTGTGTATTTTTAATACAGCTATGCTTTAGTACAGAAATTAAAAAGAAAAAAAGAAATTAAATAAACCTAATTGTTAAGTGACTTAATAATCACCTTTAGCAGTCCAGATGAGTTCACAGTTCTCTAATCTGAGCTGATACTACAAGTTCTCATTTTGTGCAAAAGAAACAAAGTTGATGGGCTGTGTGATGCCAGGACTTGAGGCTGATGATGTGTCTGTGTTTAATCAGTAGGTTTCAAGTCGAAAGAAAGGAGCTGACAGAGCAGAAGACTTGGTGCTGTAATTCATCTCAGCATTTAGATTGAGTGGCAGGTTCTCCAATGAAGCAGCAGAGAGAACAGGGATGCAGCTCTAGCAGCTGGAGTGCAGAGAGGAGTGGCCTGGCCAGAAGAGCAGGGTGTGCAAGTCTGGTTACAGGGTATAACACCAAGAGATGGTAAGCATTGCCATTCATATAGTATAGCTTAGTACCCATGGACGCAGTGGCAAAGCCCAAGCCCCTGTCAGCGCTTTAGGTGTCTGCACTCAACATTTCTGCTAAGGTTTCGTAGAACTGAGAACTCTAAAACTGTTTTTGCCACAAAGTTTTCCCAAGAAAATACTTCTGTTCTGCTCTGAGCCAGAAAAAAGCAGCAAAATCCAGTTTCCCAGAGTACAGGCAAAGGGAACAGAGCCCTTCCAGCAAAGAAACAGGACTGGTATATGCTGGCATTGAGGCAACGAGAGGGGAAACTTTTGTGGTAATCTTTGGAGGTCTTTGGAGAAAACGGTGTTCTCCTGTCAATAGAACAACNGCTGATACTACAAGTTCTCATTTTGTGCAAAAGAAACAAAGTTGATGGGCTGTGTGATGCCAGGACTTGAGGCTGATGATGTGTCTGTGTTTAATCAGTAGGTTTCAAGTCGAAAGAAAGGAGCTGACAGAGCAGAAGACTTGGTGCTGTAATTCATCTCAGCATTTAGATTGAGTGGCAGGTTCTCCAATGAAGCAGCAGAGAGAACAGGGATGCAGCTCTAGCAGCTGGAGTGCAGAGAGGAGTGGCCTGGCCAGAAGAGCAGGGTGTGCAAGTCTGGTTACAGGGTATAACACCAAGAGATGGTAAGCATTGCCATTCATATAGTATAGCTTAGTACCCATGGACGCAGTGGCAAAGCCCAAGCCCCTGTCAGCGCTTTAGGTGTCTGCACTCAACATTTCTGCTAAGGTTTCGTAGAACTGAGAACTCTAAAACTGTTTTTGCCACAAAGTTTTCCCAAGAAAATACTTCTGTTCTGCTCTGAGCCAGCAAAAAGCAGCAAAATCCAGTTTCCCAGAGTACAGGCAAAGGGAACAGAGCCCTTCCAGCAAAGAAACAGGACTGGTATATGCTGGCATTGAGGCAACGAGAGGGGAAACTTTTGTGGTAATCTTTGGAGGTCTTTGGAGAAAACGGTGTTCTCCTGTCAATAGAACAACTGGAGATTGTTCACAGAGACTCTCTTGTGAGCAGAGTGTACTGTAAACTCACTAAAGGGGTAGCATAAATTTATTACAGAACCAGAAATTGGACTGACTAGGGCCAAATAGCAGAACAAGAACAAAATGCCCACTCGGCACATCAGGACAAGCAAGAGGGTCCACTGAAAGGAGAGATATCTCAAGTTGAGGCACTCCCAGTGACAGCTTCCAACACCCACTTGCCTTTTTCTCACTCCCCGTTGAATGCCTCAGCCTAGAACTCAGCAAGGTTAGGGGCGTGGGAGCCTCACCCTCATCTCTCTCTCGTGGCAGCAAGTCTCCAGACATGGGGAATGCAGCCAGTCACTGACCAGGCTCTTCAGAGGCATGTAGAAAAGGCAGCTCCTGACTCAGTGCTTTAAATCTCAGGACTCCTTCCTCCAAGTCGATGCAACACTAAAGAAGGAGAGAGACAGTTAATTGCTGGACATTTCAGATGTGTATGACTGGGGAGAACCTGTAACACCTCTCTGGGTTTGTAGAGACCTTACAGTTTTCCTTCCCTGTCCCACATGCTGCCTCCTTGCTCCAGTTCCTGTAATGGGATTAATCTCCAAACCCTTCACAAGGCCTTTCCCTCCCTTCTTCCTATGACCCTCTCTGAGTTGATGTCCTCACATCACTCAGCCATTCAACCCATTGTTTTTCCTGTTTTATGAGCCTGGCATGTGGCCACAAATGTGTGACAGGCAGGAGCCAGCTTGCTGCAGCCACCCAGGAACCAGGCTCGGCAGAGCACTGACCCTGAGCCAAGCTGACAAAAGGAGAGGACTCTCTCCACTCATGGCCAGCGAGTGTTGGACACTGAATGTGGTCATACAGCTTCATTTGGGTTAAAGCAAGGGCAGAGCTTGTTCTCATCTGCCTTCAAAAGGCATCATGGGTCTAACTCGTGCCTTTTCTTGTCTCCTCTTCAGTTTCCTGCTGCTTGCAACTTGTATGGTCAAGAATACAGAGAATGGGAGATGTGATAGTATCCTACTGAGTGTTTTCTTTCTTAAAACCTTTAAGAAGGACTGGAATCAATGACTCAGAACATACTGCACCCAGTCAGGCATCTGTGCTACAAGCATAGCCCTGAGAGAACCTGGACATTAAGTAATTCTGATGCTGCAACAGCCAGATCTTAGAAAGCTTCCTGAGAGGAGCCCTGCAATAAGCAAGGAGCTGTTCCTTACCTTAAGAGACAACAGAGTCTGGAGGCCAATGCAAAACTCCAGCATCTCATCATCTGAGAAGAGAGAAGAGATTGATCAGGCTTTAGATTATGTAATACTGCCTCATTAAAGAAAGTGTGTCTCTCCTGTAAAACGATATCAAATACAAGAACATCTGATTCATAAATTTTTATGGTTATAGTCTCTTCAATATAAATCAGATAAAAAATAACAAGGAAAAGGACAAGTTAAACACACAAACATTAACAAGCAGATGGTAACAGTGACAATAATAAGTCAGCACTCTTTTGCCACTCACTGATGAGCCTTTAAAGGAGCTATTTAGGCACAGTCCTGAAGATGGTCAAAATGAACTTTGCAGCTGATAAGAGAAGGAAACTATGATTATCATGACTACTGTGAGATAAATTTGCAGGGGTTTGTGTGATTGTTTGAAACCTAATATGAGATATCAGAAGGGGCTAGTGAGATCCCATAAAACTTACTATGGGCTGTGTAAGGGAAGGACAAAAGGCAGAAGGCAAGCAGCAGGGTGCATCAGGGGAGAACAAGCATGGGAAAATGGAGAGGAGAGGGGATAACAGGGCCAGTCACATGCAAGCAGGCTATTGGTTCAGTTGTCTGATCAAAGCCTGCACTCGATGGCTGCAATCTATCCAATCTTATTAAATTTTATTAATTTTTTTTCCATGTAACTTGTCTGTCCCACTTGTAACTGCTCCAAGTCTTCAGTGTCAGCAAACATAGAAGATGCCAAGGGTTAAAGTGGTAGCTAAGGAGGAATTCCCAGGTCCTGGAGTCTGCAGGAATCATCAGCCACTTGTAATGTCATTAACACTTCCCATGTCTCCTGGAGCTCTGCTTGCCCTGTGTGGGTATAATTTATAATTTATTTATAACCACATAAGTGAGGGCACTGTGTGCACAGGGAGATGTAAGTCACGGGTGTCGCAATCCTGCTCCTTCCAGGCAGCCATTTCCACGTTCCAACAAAATGGGTAGTAGGTAGTAGCTGTGGGGTAAATTCACCTGTGCTGGTACTAATACAGATTCCCCATGAAGGGCAAGAATAAGCAGAGTGGAAACCAGGAAAGAAGAGCAAGCTGGAGTGTGTAAGAGGAGGAAGCTCTTTCTAGATAACTTAGGAATGTGGGAAGAATGTACATGAAAAGAGAGAGCAAGGGAGGCCCTGGAAGATGAACAGGACTCATTGAAGATGGGGAAACAGATTAAAGCAAGGAGATAAAGCTGGAAGACTAATAGGGAGAAAGAACAGGGCAGGAAAAAAGACAACCACGTTGTTTTCAGCATATGCAGAGCTTGATGTAAATGCAGAACATGCAGCCTTTCTGCTGTTTTCTGGGCCTGCCTCAGTGCCTGCTGGCTTGACCTTGTCTCCTATGGCTCCTTCCTTCAAAGGGTCCTGCTTCAGGACACTGAAGGAGACTCAGCACTCTGGAGCTTCCAGGTTCTTTCAGGGCGCTCCCTGCAGCAGAGGCAGAGGAGCACACAGAGAAGCGCTCAAGGAATAAGCTGTACCTTCTGTTACTTTCTCTGATGACTTCCAGCCAGCCAGAGATACCAGTGCCCATTCCATAGGAGAACATAAGGCACCAGAGGATTAATCAAGCTATCTGCAGAATTTTATGAAAGGTCCATTTTAGAACCGAAATGAGATTTTTTTACATCCTTAGTTAAGACTGAAAGACTATCTAATTTCTCCCCACTTTCAATGTCTTCTGTCTTCTCTGTACTCTTCCTATGCCCTTTGCCTTTGGTTACATTGAGGGTATTCACTGTGTATGGTGATGTTGGCCTGCCGTGGAGCTGGCCACATCACCAACCTTCCACCATGTGCTTTTTCCAAAGGTCCATTAAATGCCCTTGGCAGGGCAAGAGGGACACAGGAGAAGCAAGGGAGAGGAGGGGCTGGCACTCTCACCTACAACCAGTGCTGAACACAGCACTGTCTCCTGGCCAAATTGCAATTCCATATGTTCTACTCGGCCAACAGCGCTGGGGATGGGAAGAGAGAGGTCTCCACAGTCCATGGCACACACTTCTTCCAGCCTGTGGGACACAAGAGGTATTATTGCCTCAAGTGGAGGAAGAGGAGGAAAACCAGGACTTTTCAGTGATGGCAGTTCTAGGTTTCACTGGGAACAGGCCCACAAGAGGGGGAATCTCNCCTCAGAGTCTGGGGTCTGCAGACAACTTTGCCAGTGCTCTAATGCCTTTCCCTGTAGCGCACCCTCTGCATCCTCTCCTAAACAGCCATGTGCACATGCAAAACTGCCAGTAATTATCACTGGGGCTGGGAATCCAGCGTGCCTGGGTTCTTCCTGTAGTTTTTCCTTTAGCCATCCCTCCTTTTATACCATGCAAAGACTTACCCCAGCTGCTTTAAACACGTCTTGGAGATGAGGTTTGGTAGACACCCAGTGTTAACAGTTGCTTTCAATACCTGACCTTGGCACTAGAAAAAACAACAACACATAATTACTGTAGGCTCAAAATCAGCATATTCACTCCTCCAGTGGTGTGACTTGGACTTTCTGGGCAACATAGCCAAGATGTGGCGTTTTAGGCAGTAGTCAGAAGGCAGGAGGTTCATCCAAGACAAAGCACTGGTTTCTCCAGTGCTCTGCAAATTGCTTGCAAACACTTCTTTTTGAATTTGTCTTCCTTCTTTTGTATTTGATTGCCCAGACACTTATCTTAGTGACTTTAACTTAACAGTATTCCAGTCAAGAGATAGATGCACAGTTAGAGAATTTGTTCATAAAACCCACATGGACTTTGTTAGCAGAGCAGTAAGTAATACACAAAAGGTTCTAAAGGAATACAAGCATGTGCTGGTCTTTCTAGGTGTCATTTCTCCATTTCTTCTGCTGTTGCAAGGAACAATGTCCCAGAACTAAACATTTGTTCTCAGTAGAAAAGCTGCCAGAGGGCTAAGTCTGAAGGAGAAGCAGGAGCACCCAGGACAAACACATCTGAAATGAGCTTGAATTTAAGGCAGTTCCCAAGATAACTGGCAAATCCATGTGACTCCTGAATCCAAGACACAATCTAATCAAGAGATGACTATTTTGTGTAGGGCTTACATCATGTTCCTGTATAGCTCTTTAAGGATATAAGACATGATGTTACCATAGTCACAGCTGGTGTCATTTAGCTAAGGGGGAGACTGTGCCCTATACCCAAGTAACTCTGAGCATGACTTTACTGGAATAGTTCCCAGTGCCTCGCTCATTTACATTTCTTTACACCTTTGAACATGAAAGGGAAAAGATGTGGTTGCCATCTGTTTTCTGTCCTCTCTGCAGAGAGGTCCTTAATGGCAGGCCAGAGGTGATGAAGTAACAGCAGATTACATTCATTTCAGAGGTCTGAAAACATAGGGTCACCAAGGACATCAACAAGAATTAGGTTCAGGAAAAAAAAAAAAGGAGGAACAGGACATAGTAAAGGAAGTGGAAAAGATGGAGTAACTGTCATCTACAAAGTACATCTTTACCTATGGTGCCTAATCATNATTCATTTCAGAGGTCTGAAAACATAGGGTCACCAAGGACATCAATAAGAATTAGGTTCAGGAAAAAAAAAAAAAAGGAGGAACAGGACATAGTAAAGGAAGTGGAAAAGATGGAGTAACTGTCATCTACAAAGTACATCTTTACCTATGGTGCCTAATCATACCTATTCTTGATGGCCTAGTTCTTCAAGCCTCTGTCTTACACCACAGCCCAAAAAAAAGCCCACCAAAAAAAAACCCCACCCACAAAATTTTCCTTTTGGGAGCCTCATTGTATTCCTACTAACGTTTGTGTTTTTCCTGCGATTCCTTTTCTTCCATCCACCATGGCACTCTGTGACATGAACCACTCAGAAGCAGCAGCAGTCCTGCCACTTCTTCTCTACTCTTGTGCTCAGTCCCGACAAGTTTAAATGCTTGAACACCTTAAGCAGATCAGCACAGCTATGAGGGATTCTGTGCAGCACCAGCAGGGTCAAGGAAAATGTTTCAATTTCCTGATTCCTTATCTAAGCCTGTTTATGTTTATTAATCATCACAGAGAGCTACATCCAGTATTTCCAAGATTTCATTTTCAAAAATGTGCTATCTGTGAGTAGTTATAGAGAAGAAAACAACTCCTGTGAGAAATACTGGAATGCTGCAAACAGACAATACCAATGAGGTCCCTTTCAGCCCAAACCATTCCATGACTATGGCAAAATGTCTCCCTTCTGATTTTAGAGCTCTGCAATGTCTGTGCTGCCTGGTCCTCCCTGACACATCAGCCCTGCCTGAAAAGGCTGTGGCCAGAGGAAGCAGAGAGGCAAGATAAAGCACGGAGTGCAGGTGCATGCCAAACATCTGCCTCCACATTCTCTCTACTCCCTACAGAGCATGGAGCATGGATAGCAATTGCTAAGGAATCACTTGGGAGCAGCAGACTTGAGATGCATGAGCTGCTGTTGTTATAATAAGCTTAAGCTGTATCACTAGGCAGATTACTGAATTCTGCTTCAGAGCAGGCTGGGAAATCTGCAAGTTAGAGACTTGATAGGATATAACAGGACAGTGATTATTCTGTAGAAAACAACATTTAATCTCATTCAGTGTAAACAGCTCTTCACCACTAACCATTTCCCTAGAGAAGTCAGCGGGGCCTGAGGAAAGTCCTTGGTCCAGCATACCACAAATACAATGCAGGCAGCTCATAAGCACTGCAAGGCTTCTTGGACCAGGAGGACTTCTCATCACTTTATCCACTCTCATCCCTACTCTAGAATTTTCAGTCCGTTACTACCAGTAAACAATAAACATTTATTGTTTATGTAGATGTCAATTAGGGGAATTTCCAAGAAAGAGGGGAAGGGGAATCAGTAAGGACCACTATTTATAAAGAGCTGTGTTTTCTGAAATGATGTCAGTTCCGAAGTCAAGAAGCTGCTTTAGCAAACAAAAGGGTGATCAATCCCAGGTTACTTTGGCGTAGAAGAAAACTGGCCTTCTACAGCAGTGAAATCTTTCAGCATCTATTTCCAAGTCAACAAGAGACAAGTCCCACCACAAGAAATAAAAGCTTGATTTTATGTTGCAGATGCCAGTCGTGACTAGCTTTCCAAAGTGCTTTTCAAAAACTGTCACAAAAAGGGGCAACTCTGCTAAAGTACCATCTGGGCAACCCACCTAAGCAAATAGGAGGGTGAGTGACTGCAGTACAACTATTATAGACTAGGTCTGTCTGTGACCTCTGGGATTTGAAAGGCCTTAGACATATGGCACCTAACACCTGTTAGAGTGAAAACACTTACTGCCTGAAGCTTCATATATCACTGAAGTCTACATCTATTTGGGTTTATTCCCTAGTCAAGTTCAGTTACAAGTCAGGTGATGCATTTGTTACCACTTTGAGATTTTCAGCATACTTGCCTGTGTGTAAATGATGGAGGAGTCAGGGGAAAAAAAGACTTCTCTGGGGCTGTGCTCCATTTTTAATAAAAACTGCACTATAATCAAGCAGATCTCCAAAAGGTACCGGCTCACCTCTCTGGTTCAAATGAACTGGCAGCCTGAGTCCTATTTCCTGCCACAGCTCTGTTACTGACAGGAGAGGCTTTTTGAAGTTCACAAATGTGATCAAAAGCAGCAAGACAAAAAGAAGGGGGGGAGAGCTTCCCTTCCTGCGGTGTAAGATCAAGTGTGACAAACAGTGACTGGCTCCTAAGAAGGGCAGAAAAAGAGAGAAACGCCTGTGCAGAATTCAGGGAATGTTACGTGCAGCCTTAGACCTATTTCCTTGCTTGTGATGCTCATTAACCTTCCTCTGTGAGGGAAAATAAAATGTGGGTGACAGCTGGGGTTCAATCCTTTAGAAACACAAAAGGGAATGACTGGTGGACTGTAACACCAACTTAGCTACTGCCCCTGGGATACAATACCTGTACATGCCTGTCCTTGTTCAGTGTGCATGCCTGGCAAAAACCCCACCCTTTATCACTAAATTTCCTCTTGCAGAACAATAAGGAGAGGCTATTAAAGAAAAAGAAACACCTTTATTTGCTCAGAAACAGGCTCCAAGTAATTGGAGAAATTACACTGAGAGCCATTCATCCTAATAGTCTGTCCCCAAGTGTGATTATGTTAACCCAGCTATATTAAAGTCTAAAATGCAGGGTAAAGCAATGCCTAACAGCAGCAGTAAAGGCTGCAAAACAAACCAGACAGTGACTTTGCTTGGTACTGAGATACCTGATCTAAGCCTTTCAGAAACTTGCTACCAGGCTGTATTCCTGTCATAATTTAGTGTGCCAAATGAATTTTTGAAGGCATATATGTTTTTCTTGGAAATGTAGCCTTTACACTTGGATGTGGAGGACATTTTTAGGTTGGTAATTGAACTAAAACCAGCTTTAAAATCGGTTTAGTATAACAGGTCTGTATCTTGGTGAGTCTCATATCTGCATGTTCCTGTGCAGCTCTAACCATCCAGCCCTCTTTCATGGGCCACGGCTTTTGGATGTGCTTTCTCTAACTGCAGGGGCCAGGGAGTAGTGTGCTCTGCTGTATAGGAGGATATAAGAAGAAAAGGGAGCTAAAAATACTGCTTCCATCAAGAGACACAGCTATGCTAATTTGGAGCACAGTTAGCCACTTTCTGAGGAGGTCCTTTGGCACCTGAGAGAATCAGACTAGACTGGAACTAGTTAAATGTAAATCAGCTTGAGGCACCTGTCTTCAAGTGATAAGGAGACATTCCTTACTTCTATATGCAGTTATAAAATACCTCATATCATGGGAAAGCTGGCCTTCAAAGGAAGGAGATGTGATTAAGGTAATTTATCTTCAAATATGGGCAAATAAAAGGCATGCAGCAGAAAGGTTGTCCTCTGGCTTTTGGAAAACCTGCATCCAGACTCTAGGAGAGGCCATGCATGAAATCTCTTCTCTTTGGCTGCAGCTGGCTTTGCAATTTATAACTCAGCATGGCCCTTGGGAGGGGGCAGCTGGAACTCTGAGCATTTGCCATCACTGTGAAACCAGCAGCACTGTGTTGTTGCCTTACCTGGCACTGTATTAGCAGGGGTGAAGTCTCTTTTCTCCTGTCCTCTCCCTTTTCCATCTTTTCATCCTGGTCTTTTGCCAGCGGAGATTGAACCCGTGCAGACTGACCCCTGGCCTCGCCCCGCAGCTTGTTCAGGTTGCCTTCCAAGAGGCGCCGCTGGACCACACTATGAGGCTGCTGTCTCCATCACAAAGAAAGAGAAATCCCAGCTAAGTATGAAGCTCAGGACAAGGACATTTGCTAGCTCAGGGACGCGGGTTGCAAATGCTTGACCCAACTGATCGTCCTGATGAAAGACATGCTTATCCAAAAAAACTTTCTTTGAATCCCAAGATTTTTTTTTTTTCTGTAGTTAAAGTGTTGGGATGTCTGTGACAGGCAGGTCTCTGGGATGCAATTATTGGAGGAGAAGAACATGCCTGATGCATGCTCTCCCCACACATATTTGTTCCTTCAGCTAAACATGCACAGGAGAGTCTCATTCCTGTTCAGCGTAATGCAATGCACTGCCTGCTGGGCATGTGCTGACATCCCACCAGGCACATTCACACCTTCTAATGTGGGAGGGCACGAGGAATGCAGCATGTGTGTGATGTACACGTGGGCAAGAAGGCAGGACTGCAGATATTTTAGGTGTACAAGCAATTTGTAGTGGAGCAGGAAGCACCCCGAGGAGGAAACTAAAATGAGCTTTTAATGTTCCTTGGAGTCCGTCTCTGCTCTGTGCCATCAGATGCTCTAGGTTTGCCCAGTATTGATCCATCCAGTCCCTGCACAGCTACTGAATCAACAATGGGCAACAGCAATGAAACAGGTGCCTGCTGGAGGTAGCTTTGTCCTTTCTCCATATACTCAGCCCCACGGCCCTTCTGCAGGAGAGCGGATGCTCTGAGCTGGCCATGGCATTCCCAGTAACAACTGCCTGTTTGAAGAAAGGCAAACAATCTAAAGGGGTTAACGTGCTACAGCTAAAAGTGTTGTTTTTATCTTTCCAAAGAAAAAGAATAAATTAAGTCATCTCCCAGGTGGTCTGCAGCAGTTTGATGCAGGATCTTGTCAAGGGGCAGGCCAAACACCTGAACTAGACCAGACCTGCCAATGAGCTGGGCTGCATTAACCCCACAGGTTACTTTTGTTTCAGACTAGCTTCATGCGTGGCCAGAGAGCTGAGGCCAGAGAAGTGTGCAAACTGCAATTTGAAGCACCCTGACTTGTCAGATTTGCCCAATGGTTGGTGCAGGACAGCTGTCACTGGCTCTTTGTTCACACTCAGCATTGCTCTTTGCAAGATGCCAAGTCCCTCATGCCTCTGTTTCCCTGCCACTCAAGGGGTGAGAGGTCGTTCACATGCTGCATGAGAAACACTGCAGCAGCTGAAAAATGGGGTAAAAATATCCCTCTGTTCCTGGTCTTTTCCCAGCCTACTGTGGCGGCCCACAGCACAGCTGGCCGTTGTGCTTAGCTCCCTAAATACTCTGAGCACAGTGCCAGTCTGGCTGCCAGCTAACATCTGGGCCATGGGAAAAGGGCAGGGAACAAACGGCAGATCTCCAAATTCCCATCCTCCCTCCCGCCTCTCACAGTCTGCCATGCAAAGGACCTCTCCCTCTTCCTGCAACCTTTCCCACAGAACGAGCAAGCCCTTTGCAGCTGCCACCTCTGCCCCCTTCTTGTCACTCAGGCTGGGAAGAGGCCACGTGCTGCTGGGGATTAGCTGAGCTTTGAGATTTTGGAGGCATCTGATTCAAGAGCAGACTCCTAGGGCCCTGCCTCTCTTCTCTCTCACCAGTGAGATGGAGAAGTGGAGAGGCCGTTGTAGCTCTTGGACTGGTCAGAAACAATTAGATTTAGAGGATGGTAAGGGAGGATGTTGTGGCCAGGAGCTAGAAAGGATTCCCTCTCAAAGCACTTAGAGGGATCAAAGAAGATTCCCAATGCAACTTAGGGAAGGTTTGGGTTCTCCAATGTGAAACCTCCACGCCTTGCTATGATTAGTGACATTGTATGAGCTGAGGATCTTGATTTTTGGGAGGCGAGAAGCCAGCTCTTCAGACCTCCTTGGTACTCAAGAAATATTTTAGCTCATGTAGTTCCTTATTTTTTATTTTGCCATTTAAAAAAATTAAAAACCAAACTGATCCTGCTTTTTCTTGCAAAGCTGGAAGCATGAGGTCCCCACAGAAATATATAAATACTCATTACTGGAGACATGATGGGCCCATCGAATCGCAGGCACTGCTGGATGCATTGCATAAGCTGAGTGCACACCTAGAATACACAGAAAAGAGTGGCAAAAGGTAACAGCCTCTGACTACAACAGAAAGCAGGTATTTTATTTTAAATTACATGAGGCCTTGCTCTAATTTTAGGACATGGAGCTGCCACAGCTGGAGGCTCTGGCACTGTCAATGGAGACCTGTTTTGGGGAATTAATTAAACTTTCCTCCCAGTGTAAGTGCTATAGGAGTCAGAGGGGTTTTACTCTCTCCAAATCAAACTCTCCACCACTTCCTACTGCTGCTTCATTTTCAATACATTCCTTTTTTGTATTCCTGTCCTCCAGGAGGGAGCCAGATCAATTTAGGAAAAAGAGATGGGGAAAAAAAGGATAATTTCATAGTGCTGGAGAAGTGCCTAGAGAAAAAAGCCAAAAGCATATTTTGGACTCTGATTTGCAGCACCCAAAACATCACAGCAATATCACAGTATCCCATCGAGTTGCAGGAACTGCTGAATCCCTCTTGGAAATTTAAGACCTGGTTCTTCTTTTGCTCCAAGTTAAAGCAGAAATGGAGGTACCCCACTGACCCCAGGTATGGCACTATGTGTGTGAACTTGGCATAGAGGCCACATTTTATTTTATGTTCTTTAACACCAGAGCAAAATGTCCATGTGAGTAAAAAAAACATGTCATACTTTATTCATTGCTCCCTAGATCCATGGTAAAAATGTGTCAGCTATTCTGTTATGGACCAAACATGAAGTTTGCAGTGGGTTGCAGTGACCAAACACTGTCA
>VYZR01009941.1:2310-12853 GCA_013400675.1 Oxylabes madagascariensis | reverse complement strand
TCGCCGTCGCCCCGGGCAGGCTCTGCCCGCTGCCCGCGCCCCGCGCTGCCGCCCCGGCTGCGGCGTGCCCGTCCCCGAGCCCCCGCTCCGCCGCCGCCCGCCGCACGGACTCGCGCAGAAGTTACCTGTGGATAACTCTCCCTCCCTGTCTCCCGGGCCGGGGCCCCGGGCACCTCCCGCGGCGGCGGAGGAGCGGCGGGAGATCGCGCCCGTCCCCAGCCCAGCCGGGGCAGAGAGGCACCCTGGGCAGCGTGCAGCGGCCTCGGGAGCGGCGCGATCCGGTTCCAGAGTTTTCCTTTAAGCGGAGGGGCACTGGGGAGCCAGAGGCTCACGGTGCTGCCGCTTGAAGCAAAGCCTGTAGTGGTGCTTCGCACTTAATCTGTTTTATTATCAGTTAACTGCCCCTGCTGACTGTGTGTTATCTTGTTTTCTTAACTGCGTGGAAAAGAAAGCCCATATGGCAAAGATCAGAAATGCAATGCAGCTGGATACCGGTAGTGACCATCGCCAGTTTTAAAACATCCTAGGTTTGCATCCCTGTAAAAGATTCGTTTGAATGAAAAGCTCTGTGTTGGCTGGTATAGTTTACAGGTCTTTATTGCAGATCTTCTGTATGTGTCTAGCTGAAAGCCTTCCCCACAGAATTTATCTTACCAGAAAGTGATTATGACAGAAATAAAGTTTGTAAGGTGTTTCTATTAATGGGATTTCAAAAGAATTAAAGAAATTGTAGCCAAATTTTTATGGTATCAATAATTAATCAATGGCCAGAGCCTGAACAATTGTGTTTTAGTGACTTGCTGAAGTAGCCTGTCTGTAAATTGAGAGGTCATCATCTTTACTCGTGGGTGTCCCATCAAAATATGCATGTTACTCCTTGTCAGGTCAAAGCCTGAAAAGCACTGGCTGTGTTTCCAAGTAGGACAGTAAAGGTAAATAGCTTGGCAGCAAGCACTAGTTCTTTTAGAAAAATACTTCACAAAGTATGCCACCAGTGATGGATTTCAGGCTTTGAGCTGCTTTGATTCATGCATGCTTTACAAAACATGTCTGTGTAGATTGTTAGATGTTCTGGTGAGGTCTGTGTATCTCTGTTCTAAATATAACACAAATGCAGTAATTGTTAGGAGAGTTTGACTGCATATTTGATTCATGCATGCTTTACAAAACATGTCTGTGTAGATTGTTAGATGTTCTGGTGAGGTCTGTGTATCTCTGTTCTAAATATAACACAAATGCAGTAATTGTTAGGAGAGTTTGACTGCATACGGAAACTCAGTAGTAAGTATTATTGTGTAACAGAACACGTGTGCGGAACAAAGAGTGGTGGTTAAGTAGTTTTCAGTATCAAACCGATAGCATGTGCAGTGGGATCTCCAAAGTCTTGCATCTGTGCTTGAAGACTAAGTGTGACTTGTGTGGGCATTGTTTCTCTAGAACAGCCCTGCTAGCACAGAGAAGGAAAAGCAACTTACTATGGAGTTGAATTAAATAAAAACCTTCATATATATGAAAAGGCACAGGCCTCTTATGGTAGTGTTTGTGCTTCTGTTGAAGAATAGTTGCTGAACTTGCTGGTAAAAATACGTCCTGGATCTGCAAGCACATGAATGTTAGGATCCTTGTTGAATTTCTACCTTCCTCCCCACAGCCTCTGACAGTATGAAACCTGACTTGTTGGAGTATTTAGCTTTTTCTTATTTTTCTTCCCACAGCTGATTTTGGAACTTTCATAGACAACACTAAACTGAGAAGAACTAGTTAGATGGCTCTTATAGAGGAACCTGCAATGAAACAGAGATATTCACTAAAGTTATCCATGAGGGTGGGAACCCAGAATCAGGCTTTAAGCAGGGTGGCTGTGGAAGAGCTGTGAGAACTGTTTAGGGTTATTGCCCTGTGTTCCTTCTCAGAAATCATCGAGTCTTTGGAGGGATGCAGGAGAGGAGTGCAGCTCAGCAGGTGCTTCACAAAGGTGGATGTGAGACCCCAGAGACAGAAGGAGTTATGAGCTCTGCTCCTGTTCTGTCTCACTAGCAACTGTGCAAAAAGAGGGCCCTAATTGTGTTTCAGGACTGCACCTGGACAGCAATGGTCTGAATTTCATTTAGCCAGAGGGCTGCACAGTTTGGTTAAAGGTCCACTTGGGGATGAGGGCACAAGTTACCTCTGTGTGACAGATGGGAGGAGTGAACTGATCAGGCAAACTGCTGGGATCACTTAGAAAGGTATTTATGTAAAAATCTGAGGACTTGTGGGGTGAAGGGTGATGAACCTGGTGCTAGTGTTGAGGTCATGAGTCAAGGTTGGCACCTTGCAGTGGAGCCATACCTGAAGCAATGGGAAAGGGCAGAGCTGTGAATGGTCTGACAGTAGATGGCGGAAGGTTTTAACTGGACAGGGAGCTGTGGAGGGATTCAGCAAGGTTTTCATGTGATAGTGTCGCAGCTGAGACAGTGGCAATCCTTGCAAAATACAGATGGCTAGGGATGCATCAAAGGTGTTTCAGCATTTCAACACACAGAGCAGGGAAGTGCTGGTGGTTTACTTGATACTTGTCTTGATTTCTAATTGAAATACTGAGCCTTGAGGAGAATAATGGCGTGCTAATAAAAAAACCCTGAATGTGTTTAATTAACTTTCCTTGAGGATAAGCATGGATTACTGTGAGCTCTCTAAACCTTGGATAAGTATTTTCATATTTTTTTTTCTTTGCTCTGGGTTAGTTGAGTTTGCCTTTGGAAAATTACTTTTTAGATATCAGATAAAGTATACCCAAGTCCTGATCTTCTAAATTGCTGATCTTTATGGACCTTACAAACCATGGTGTGCCATGTTTGAAAACTGGAAACATTCAATCTTTTCCCTCACCAAGCTCTTCTACAGCTGCATGGAAATGATTTTCCTTTGTTACCAGTAACGCCTTTCAACAGGTTCTAGGTAGCTCACATTCAAAAGGCTTAATTTGAGAAAGGATTGGAGTTTGGTATAAATCAACAAATTGTTATAAAAGATGAAACTTATGTTGTCATTAGCTGCCAAATATGACTTTGAAGGCTGGTGCTGTGACAATTTTCTTTAATGTGTGTAAAAGTATTTGCAGTATAAAAATTGGGTATGTAATTCCTTTCTAGTAAAGCCACGCGGTGTTTGCCTGAAGTAAGATCCCCATTAGTGCTTTGCTGTGAAATTTCCCAGTGCCACAGGCGGGTATCCACCTTTGGCCTGTGTGACTTTGGCTTGGTAAGGACCATACACCAACATCTGTATGAACTGAATTAATTTACTCCTCCTCCATTTCCTACTGGCATGGTGTCCCCTGACCATATATCTCCTATCTATTATGTTCTGTTTAGCTTAGATGGTAATTAATGCCAAATATAATTAGTACTAGTTAAGCACTGTTTTAATAGCTGTCTTCATAGATTAGAGAAGACATAGGTTGTATTATTAAGGAAAGAAATGTAAATTTCATCCCAGAAGTGAGAGAATGAAGTAGGAGACATGCCTAACACCATCTAGTTATTGCTAAGAGTTTATTAAAGCAGGTTGAAATTTTCTAGCAAATGATATTCTCTGACACCTAAATGTAAATTCACAGGCTATTGCTTGTTCACCTCACCTCTGTCCAAAAAGAGGTGCTCTGTTCTTACCTGCAGCTCCGCTTTCTCCCTTGTGACCCTGTGCAGAAGATATTAATATTGCTGAGATGACATAGGAATTAAACAAGGGAATGGATTTCTGTCAGGTTAGCAAGATGTATTGGCTATCTGTGCAGCCATTTAGGTTGCAGAGCTAGCACAGGGGCACTGAAATTAGATTGTTGGACACGTACAGAGCTGCTCTGCCCCTGCTAGTGGGGTGCTGTCAGGTTGGCTCAAGTGTATAATATACCTTCACTGTACAATTTACTTGTTAACTCACACTCTCCTGATATTAGAAATGCCAGACTTCACTTAGAGCTGCACACTGAAAAGAGAAGAGGTTACAAGTTTCAGACGGGAACATTCCAGCTGGAGAGAAGACAAAAAAAAAAAAAATTACAGTAAGTGTGATTGGTGAAGGCAGTGGAGCAGACTGTGTAGGGAAGCTATGAGATCTCCCATTGTTGGAGATATTTAATACTTAACTGAACAAGTCCCTGAACAACCTGATGTAACTTTGAAATGAGTTCTTTTTTGGGCAGGGGATTGAGCGAAGTAGGTCCAGAGGTCCATGTTAGGCTGTTCTATGTGGTGTGGCTCTTAGAAAGTTCAAAGAACATTTGAGCAAAGGCTTTTGCAGAAGAATTCCATTCTTTAAAAGTTTCTAAATGTTCTGTTTTGACCGTGGTCTGTTTCAAAGGGTGGGTGTTTTGTGTGAGTGGGGTGATGTGGATTCTCACATCACTACCTTCTCAGGGTACCACTTAGTTTGTGATGTGTCCTGCTATTCTGAGGGTGATTTCAGGCTAAAGTTGGGTAGTCTGACAGTAGTCCTACAAACTTAACTTTCAGATGTTCAAATAAGCTTACAGAATAAGAGCATAAGGGAGCACAATAGTAAGACCAGATTGTTTTTACCATCAACCATGACAGTTTGTATGGTTGGCTCTTTTTGACCCACCTTTCTTGGAGATCAGGCTTGTTGTGGTAAGTGTATGAAGTTGCCAGGAAATAAACCCCCTTGACTTCTAGCTAGTCCTCAGAGATCAGTGAGGCTGGGTGCAGACAGGCTTAATTTCTCATTTATAACTAGTTAGGCACTGAAGTCTGGTCACATGGAATAAGAGCTTCCATGGTTGTGGAGTCATGAATAGTCTGTTTTATTGAAGCACCAGATTATAGGAATTGATTATAGGTTCTTGTTAGATTGCTGATAACTGCACTAGACCTACAAAATACAAGTGCATAGCTCTGTGTACAACTGTTCCCAGGTAAGTTCCAATGCAGCCGGAGACACAAATCTTACCACTCCCTGCTTTGGGGAGAGGAGAGGAGAGGAGAGGAGCAAGCCCATTGAATTGTCTGTAGAGTGGGGTTGTATTCTTGTCCTTCCATAGTGGAGGATTTCAAATATCAATTTTATACTCCTTGGACAAATGGATGAATGACTGTAGTTAAAAATCATTGGCTGCCTGTTGCTGCCATCATAGATGTGGGGTGGGGGACATCTGTTTTCTCATTTTCATATTGGTGGATGTGGTTTTCAATATATAAACGGGGTTAATGGGTGTATTTGGTTACCTTCATCAAACCAAGCTACCTGTCTTGTGGCTAAAAAAAGACAGCACAGACCTGTGGTACTTCAGTGTGCTCCTCCACACGGCTGAGGCAGCAGTGGTGGGCATCAGACCTTTGCCAGGTCTTTACTCCCATCATCTCCTCGGAGGAACAGATCCAAATCAAGGCTTGTGGTGCACAGTGAGGGGCAGTGAGGGGCAGTGAGGCTGAGGGCTGGCACAGGGACGTGGGTGCTCTGCTGCCCTTCATGGAGACAACATCAGGCTGTGGGGCCTCTGCTTCAGCCCAGGCACCATTCAGGAGTAAGCCCAACTCAAGCCCAGTGGCCTAGCTTGTGATTTTGCTCAATCAGCCTCATCAATTCTTCACTATCTCACATCTTGACATAACCAGCCAGTCTGTTCTCCACAAAGGCCATAGCAATCCTTATTCCACAAGGAAGTTCAGTTTCTTGTTGCAATGTGTCTTCATTGCGAGGTAATTTTTCAGACTGTGAGGCATGGCTCATAGTAAGGTGAAAGGTGCTTTTGTTACGGCAGATTGCCTGTTGGAAGAAATCAGACAAATGAATCATTCCAATGCTGAAAAGATTTGTTGAAGTCCTCCAAGTTGTCACCCTTAAAACAAGCAGGATGTGTGCTATATTTTGGCTAGAATAGACAACTTCTGCTCAGGTGGGTTTTTTCTGGTGGTCACCTCTAGCTGCTGATTTAGAGAAGTCTGAAAAGTAAGGATGATCCTTTCACTAGTGGACACTTTATGTTATTTGCATTAGCAATTTCAAAAGCTTGAGGTGTTACCATTGTTTTTCTCCCACAAATGTGTCCAGTTGTTTTTGGAATGCCTTTTTTTCTTTTAGTTTATTTAATATGTTATTTAGTCTTTATACATATATATATTACACGCTTGTCTGAATGTAATGGGGTTTACAAGTGTTTCTGGAAAAAAAAAATACAGTTCTTTGAGTGAAACCTGCTGTTTGCATCCTCCAGTCATCTCTTAGCTAAACTGAAGGGTCTTGTCATTTTTTCATGTGGGATGTTCCCCCATACATCAAATCATCCCTCTGTAATTTTTAGATTTATGATACTGTTTTTGAATGAACTGACCAGAATTCTGTGATGTAGGTACTTGAGGGTTTTAGATAATTATAATTTTTTTATATTCTTCTGTATTCTTTTCCTAATAGTATTCCACATTGTACTTTTCTTTATTGCTTCAGAGCAGCAAGGTGATGTTTTCAGAGAACCATACCTTAGCTGTCCAGATTGTTTTTTGGAGCAGTACTGAGTAACTTAAGAGTCCATTGTATATATGCATAATTTTTTCTTCTTTTGCTTAAGAGCTGGTATGGTTGGTGCATTTTACAGGCACACTGTTCAGATTACAGCACACTGCACATGCAGTGTGCACCATGCTAATGAAACTCTTACCTGGGAGTCGAGAACAAATATGCATGGAGCTTATCTGTACTAAAGTGAAGAGCTGAGATTAGAGAAGTGAGAACTGATAGAGATTCTGATATCTTTGAAAAGTAAACATCGTGTTTGATGAAATTAAAATCTAGTCAAATGGGATTATGCATGTTTAGGATTTATTTCTCCTGACTGTTTCACAGAGGGAGTATTTGTCTTTTTGAATCAATATGTTTTGCGCCCATTTGACATGTCACCTTTGCACCATTGCATTGACATATTTCTGTATTTTGTTCTGAGTAATCGATGTAAATACTGTATGCTTGCTTCTACATTCATCTGCTGGGGAGCTTCATTAGTCCATAACTCCATCTGGATTATTCTTCTTCAGGCACTACCAACTGCTGTTTTCCCTTTAACCTGCTTCCTAAGAGTCTTATCGTTGTTATGCTAATCTGTGTTCATTAGTTAATTAACAGCTTTCCCTATGGAGAGGTGGAAGAAATCCTCTTGATTATTAAGTTGAGCTGATCCTGTCACAAGCAGATAAGTAAAATATTCCTTTTCATCAGTTTCTGACAGTGTTTTGATTCTAAAACGTCTGTCTGAATTAGGTGTACATATGATCTCTGCAATTTTGATGCGTAGTGGGGTGTATGAGTGGTGTAAACCCACACACGTGCTGGGAGATGTGGCATACAAGAGAATATGTCAGACCTGAGCTGTAGGAGACATTGGTCCTTTGGACTTTGAAGTCCAAAACATCTTGTTGAACAGGGAGTTGTTGTGAAGATAGGGATTTTAGGGAATGAAGGAAAACTGACAGGAGGATATACTTTAAATAGTCCCTTTTCTTCCTCTTTCCTGTCTGCCAAAAAGGAAAACCCCAAACTTTCTTACTTCAGAGCCATAACAATGAGTGGCTGCTGTACAGTGCTGTCTTTGGCTCTGCCAGAACATAGGATAATAGTACACCCACCTGAGTGGTTGCATAGTGAACTAGACTGGGTAGTGAATTCAGGGAGAAAAGAGTATTTTAATTAAAGTAATTTTCACTGTGTTGCACCAGAGACTATCTTGACTGAGATGAGAGAGTTTGCATATGCTGCTGGAAGAAATTTGGTCAAATGATGTTGTTAAACCACTAGGAAGTAGCATATACGATTCTCTTTCTTTTCAAATTAAGACTGATTTTTTTTAGTAGAAAAATACATTAAAAGTTATTTAAGTTAATGTAGGAGCAAGTGAATAATAGTTTTTGCTTTTGTTACTTTCTAAGTCAGATAAGTTGTTTTAGTGGTACCTACTAAATTCAAAATTTACAGAACTACAAAAGTGAATATGAAGAAGGGCTAAAGTTACATCATGATTTGTGTTGAAATTATGAGTTTCACTCTTTGTTGTCATTCAGGCCAGCTGTGTTATGTGCAGCTGTGTAAAATGCTAGAGGCACAGCTGTGGTAGTGTTGAAAATATGCCTAATGCCAGGGTCTCTTGAAGGCTTTGTATAATTAATCTGTGGCTGTGAAATCAATGAAGTGCAGAAAGGTGTTTTGCCATGGAATTTTACAGTTTATGATGGCGTTCTCTGGGATTTCAAAAGCCTTGGCTAAGGTGAGGAACATCTGCAGTCCCAGGCTTGTGTGACATAGGCTATATTTTCACAGGAGCATGAACCAGCCTAACACCAAGTGGCAGAGAAAAAACATTACTTGTCTTTTTGCTGGATTGATTATCTGCTAGGTTAGTGAGCTGGACTGGCTGTCAGAAGGACTTGCCAGTTGCCAAAGCTAGCACAGGATAATAATGTGTGTCTAGGAGTGGAGAGGAGTTAACATGGCTGGAAGGAATGGAAGATCTCCAAGCACCACAGCCTTGGAGTTCTGGAGAGGCAGCCCCTCTTCCTTACTGTCAACTTTGACTAGGATCCTGTCGTAATGATGGAAAATAATAATACCAGCATCCTTCACAAATGTGTTTTGAAATCTGTTCATTTGAAGAACTGCAGAAAAGCTATGTGGTATTGCACTGGAGTGAGTGGTATGTTCCTCAACTTTGTATTTCAAGTTTTTCAGAAATGGGTAATTTGATAGTTTTTAAGACACAAGGAAGTGATTGAGCCATGTTCTATCACTTCTTCAGGCTGCTTTGGAAGGACCTTGAATTTGACTCTTTCATATCATAAGTCAGTATCCTCGCTGCATAGGTTTTTGCTCCAACAGTGTGTGAAGGAGGGCAGGGGCAGTTTGCAGAATTGAAAAAATGTGTTGCAGCATCATTAACACAGAGTGTGAAAATCCAGTAGCTGTGTGTACTCCAGGGGCTGGTGCATTGACCTGTGCTGCAGAGCATCTGTGGCTCTGGGACTTAAGCATTAGTTTGCACAAAGATCAGTAGTGCAATTGGATGACAACCAACACTCAGTTATACCTTCCTTTATTACTGTGAAACCATGTTCCAACTATCATTAATTGTGGCATTCGTGATGGTGTGCAAGCTGTANGTTGCACAGGACTGCAGCCCTGGTGGGGGAGAAGGAATGTGTTCCCCTGTGCAGCTAGCTGCTGGTTTGATACTAGTACCTTAAAGCTGAATTGTGTGTTGTTGAAGCCGTGCCTCAAAAGCATTCCATTAACCTTCACTGATCTTAAGTGCAAAGAGAGCTCTGCATTTTTTCTACATCATAATTTTGTTTTGGTTTTTGTTTTGTTTTTCATCAAGGTCATAACTGTGCACTTTTAGTTTAGCTTTGTCATCTCTTGGACCACCAGCTTCTACTGTTTATTTTGCTAATAATGTTGCTGCTATTTGACTTCTTTTTGAACCATAGTCTTGGTAGCTTCCCAGATGGCTATATCTTGCATTGTTATTGAGGAAATGTGCAGATAAGTTTACAAAACAGGCACACTCCTCTCTGGTGACAAGAGTATGAATAGTGGTTTCCTTACCTGTCAACAACAGCTACCAAAGCCCAAGCACAAAAACAAATGTGCTTCTTCCTGAGAGAATTAGGGAGGGTAAGCTGCAAAGCTTTTATTTTGTGAGGCTGTTTTAAGTGGGATTAGGAACAGATGTTGGATAGCTTCAGGATAATGAATTGTTTAGTGGGGAATATATAAATATTAAATTCTGATATCAAGAGAAATTACAGTATTGTTTCTGGAGCTAGTCTCCTGTTCATTTTACAGTAATATTCCGCCTAATAGTGCTGAGAAAAAAATATATGATTATGACCACATTTCTTCATGATCATTTTTCAGGAGAACCTGAATATGTGGACCCCTGTGACTTCAGAACTTGAGACTTGGCTAATTTGTGCAGGTTTCTTAGAGTGAACTCAGGCACTCGCTTTAAGGGAGTCCTGAAAATTGTATCTTCTAAATGATATCCTGAAACATTTCTGTATGGAATTAAAAAAACCCAACTTTGTCATGGAAACTCATGTTTTGAAGATGTTTTCTCAGAATATGTGTCACGTGTCTGCTCTCCTGTATATCATAGGGTGAATACAGACATGTGTGACTTCTTCAGTATCGTGGTTCAGGCTGTATTTGCAAGAGCGAACAAATTGGTGGAACAAGGTAAAAGTAGAAGACATCTTACTGTTTTAAGTATATACAATTCTAGATGGATTTTTGCTGTTTCCCAGTATGGGCAAACTGGAGAAGGACATTTTTCAGGGTGTGTTCAGTGAAAGTTCATAATTCTTCCTGGATTTGAGTGGAAGATGTTATGCTCTTCACAAAATCAATTTCAATTTCACAATTTCTCTTGACTTTCTTCTCTTCCACCTAATGTGGGTTATGAACTTCCTCCTCTGGCCTCTATTCTGCTCCTCTTTTTTGCTAAATCTTGACTTCTTGTCTGTACATTGTATCTGTCTGTGTCTTACCTGTTTTCTTACAT
>VYZR01009899.1:0-12664 GCA_013400675.1 Oxylabes madagascariensis | reverse complement strand
CCCTCGAGTTCCTGGAGCGGGAGAGCATCAAGCTGGTCTCCATCGGTGAGTGCGTCTCCGGCGGGCCATTTTGTTGTTTTCTCGTTTTATTGTGTTTTTTCCTGCGCTGGACCTTTGCCTGGAGGCTCAGGGCGGTGGGGGCTGCGGGCTCGGAAGCTGAGGGGCTTCTGTCTTTATAGAGCTATGTGTGCCGTGGGACTGCCCCACAGCCCGGCTGTCGGAGATGGCAGTGAGCTCCTGTCCTCAGCGTGTCCCTCTTGGTCACTACTTCAGAGATGAAGCTTTGCTTTCAGGTCTTTCCTGAGGAAACCTAGTGCCTGTGCAGCCAGTTCCTCCAGCAGCCCGGCAGGAGTATGCGGCCGGACGATGCCGCCCTAGCTGGGCGCACGTGGGCTCTGACAGGGTGCTAGGGCCAGACTCTCGCCGCTGTGCGAAGTAGCTGCAGCCGTAGGTGGTATAGGAGAGTGGGGAGACTTTGCTCACCACAGCCCAGTAGATTATGCCAGTGTTCAGATTAGCATTGATGCTTGCCTGAGCACAATTGCAGCTTTTGAACAGGATTGCACTTTCCTCCTCAATCTTTCTGCTGCGGTAGGTTACGGCAGGAAACGTTCAAGGAACCCTGCTAAGCCCAGGCAATGGGTGCTTTGAGCTACTGCCACCCAGGCTGGCATGAAATTTGTCTGCCCGTGCCATCCTGGAGCATGCAGTTGGTTGATAGCTGGTGGTTTGGAGACGAAGGCTGCTGGCATGCACGTCGGATTGCGGATGATCCCTTAGGAATGCATTCGGTGACCGTTTGGGGAAATAGCTCAGGTGTGGCCACAACGTAGTCTGTAAAGCAGTAATTTCAATGCCTGAGAGATCTCTGGGAAGGAATGTGAATGCCTTTTCTAGCTCTTTGCCGGATACCTATAACTACTGCTTCCTGATGACTCTGGCCTCGATGAATTGCACAGCTGAATTTGGGTGAGTGTAGCTCTCCTCAATTGTCTAAAATGCTTGGCCAAGGTAAAAGCTGTTTCTCTTCAAAGGTTTTAACTACAGTTGCAAGAAAATAGAAATTTCTCCAGTTTTGGGGAGACCTGGCTCTCTCTGGAAACCTGTAGCTGAGTACCCTCTTCCTCTCTACTAATGTGTAAAAGCAGCTTTGGACAAGAAGTGAGGACTGTTGGTCCCGAATGACTGATTGTCCTCCCTGGGCAGAACAGCTAATGTACTTGCAGCTGGGAATGAAGCTGGTGCTAATTATTTACTTAGAGATGGATTCCCTTTGCACTTAGTGGGGTTTGAGTTACAGCTGCTGATTCCTGGGCTGAACTTTTGCTAACATCAGAGCTCACCTTTCTGTGGCAGCTGCTGGACTAACTCCAACACCAGGCCAGCACGCCCCTCCTATTGTATTGTTTTCCCTAGAAAAATGTTGTTGCTCCAGCTGCCTTCCTATTTGTCTGTGGAACTTCCTGAGGGTGGCGGGTTTGGGAGATCAAGGCTATTCCAGTCAGGTCTGGCTTTCAGTGACTTTCTTTTTAGAAAAGCTGCTGTGGCCGCATAGCTCCTTTACATGGTTAGGCTGAACTGCAGGGTGTCTGTAATCATTTAAGACATGTCTATTTGTTTTACAGCTTGCTTACATTGTGTTGGCTATTAAAAAACCAAATAAAATTTAAAAAACCCAAACCCTGAGAAAACTTAAAGCTTTGAGAGAATGGAATTACTATGACTGCTAATGTTTTTGCCATATCCCAGCCTCTGCATGAACGAGTATATCACTCCGTCAGTGCTCTGCCACCTGAGCTGGAGCCAAGGAATAGCACAGGAGCCCTACTGTACAGTCCTGGATAAATTGAGCCTGTCCTGAAAAAAACCTTCTGAATGCCCTTTCCAAAAAAGACCTTCTGAGTGAGCCTTGCAGGGTTCTGCTGGGTTGAATGGCTGAAGCCCTTGGCACCTGTCCTGCAGGTGCAGCATCCATTGGGTTCACTACCTGCCCTGGTGTGTTTTTCCCTGCGGGTTCTGAAAAACTTGAGGCTTCCTTTTTGTTTCTACTGTTTAGGCTCTTTTGTGTTGTTGAACAAAACCAGGGCTGTTGCAGACCCTGGAGCTGAAGTGAAAAAAAGAAACTAGTAAAGGCTCAAGGTGGAGAAGACCAGGTTGGTGTTTCGGGCCAACTCTGAGCCAAATCAACTGGGAAAACCTGACAGCTGTTCCTGCTGGACTTCTGGCATTAATAATGCCATCAGACCTCTGCTAAGTGGATGCAGTGCCTGTTCCAGTTATTATTTAACTTCCAGGAACATTTTGGAAGCCATGTGTTATGGCTCAGCTACCACTGCTGTACTACAACCACATTTTAAAACCTTTTCAGTAGCAAGGTTTTGGCATTCAATGTTTGTCTACTTAAAATAAGTCTGCCTATACACAGTGTTTGACCGGAACCCTTTCTGGATGCACATTAGCAGCCCAACCTCTCCTACTGCTGTTACCCCTTGTTTAGTCCCTGCTCAAAGTCTTTTGCTAGTTTCAGGAAGCTTTTCTTCTAGGCATGAAGTGTCTTCACTTCAATGCAAAATTGACTGCATGTATAATCTACTGTAAAAAAGGCCACGTTGTGCTTTGTGCCATCCAGCAAAGATGGAAGTGAATGCTCTGAAAAAGCTGTGGGAGCAGGTGACTTCACGGAGCCTTCTGCTCGACATGAGGTGGCTGCTGTGCTGCTCAAGTGTTAAGTCTAGCTTTTTTGCTTGTCTGCTAGACTGAGATAATTGCAAATTCCTGGGTGCTGAGTGGCATGCTGCATGGCAGGCACTGGGAGTAGGATGCCAGGAATGTAGAGCACAAGAGCTTTGCTCTTGGCTGAAGGGGCTGAATTGACACTACAGAATACTTATCAGAGATGGGAGGGAAGTTGAAGTTAATTTGGCATTGAGCTTGTCCCTAGAAACCCTGGTAACTGGCAATAGGAGTCAACTGATGCAGCTTAGAAACAGGAGTTGGGTGTCTGAAGCCTGGCATATGGTTTTGGGGTGAGACCTACCAAGTTGCCCCCAAGCTTGCAGCTGGCAGGTCCTAGATTCATACTCTGCTCTGCTGCTCAGTTCCTGTTGGCAGTGTTCTCATGGCCACCACTCACCCAGCAGCCTCAGGTCACTGGTAGAGGGAAGATAGTTGCCAAGCTGCCTTGTTGAGTAAAACTGTCTTGGGCTGCTACAGTCAGATTGAGCAAACTGAAAAATGTGGTTTCTCTGCCAGGCTGCACTTTCACCAGGTAAATGAACTGACCTGGCTTGCCTTGCAACGGCAGGATGTGAAGTGGCAATGTAAGTAAATGGATGGGCAGTGGCACGTCTGGTACCATGGCAGTAGGATCCAGTGCTGACCTTGGCTACAGCTGTGTGATTTGTTTACAAGTTTGTCTCTGTGGTGGTCCTGTGTCCTACTGTAGTGCCTGCAGGGAGTTAAGCTGTGCCAGGAAGGAGATGGGTGAGGAGAGTATGGGGTTATAGTCATGGTCTGTTGGTACTTGCCTGTTGGTCGTGGCATTTCCCAGCTGCAGGACTAGTGACCAAACCTAACCTGTGCACTGTGTGGGGTTTTGGTTAATGACCAAGTACTTGATGCACACACTGGTCTATAGTGTGCATAAAGTGAAAGTGTCATGACCTATGAGTCTGAGGACCTCATGGAAATCTCATTTTAGGAAAATAGTTGAAAAACACCTTTCTTCCCTATGCTGCTGATACCTTAAGGAGTGACAAAGCAAACTGTACATCTCTAGAGGGAAAATTGTAAAACAGTAAATGTGTTGTCCTATAATGCTTTAGACCTAGGTCGTTGAAAACTGAAAAAAGAAAATGTGTTTTCAGCCTGTGTATATTTAAGGGTTCTTCTGTCTCACTCGATGTTTTATTAACACATCATAAGAAGGTAGTCAAAATATACTCTCTGCCACTTATCTGTGACTTTGCTGGATGCTGCTTTCTGGAAAATATCCAGTGTGTCTTGGAAGCAGATTTCTGCTTCTTGGAAATATGACACTCCTTCCCCTTGAAAATAATTTTCGATAGATGGCCAGTGGACCTCTTTGCTGGAGGTGGCTTCAGCTTTGAAAGGTGCTTGGTCTCCTCAGGACCAAGTTTCAGTAGGTGGACTGCTGGTCTAATGAAAAAGTGCCTTTGCCTGAACTACGAGTTCCAAGTTACAGAGACTTTAAGGTAGCTTACACCGACTGTTCTTGCATTCTTTTACTTATGAACGGAAACTTGTAAAGTGATCAAACTTCGGTAAAGTTACTTAGGGCCAGTTAGACTAATGTGTTAAACAGCTTTTTCATTTAAGGCACTGAAGGCTATGCTAGCTATTCAAGACGGACTGAAATCTTAACTGTTCCATATTCTAATGCCATGTCCTGTATTGACTTACATGGGCATATTTAAATCTAAATGAGTCATTCTAACTCATGTATTTTCTACCCTACAACTGTAACCTAAGAATGTGATTAGCCTTGTGTGTGGTCATGCTGCTATGTTGCCAGGATTGTTCTGTGTCTGCTCCAAGTAATGGGAAGTAAAACAATGGTCTCTGAATCCCCTAGGCTGCAGAGGAATTCTGTTTTCTCTCTGCCCCTCAGAAAAAGACTTCGATGAGCAGCTAGTTTGGGTCCTGAACAAGGATCTGCTAAGCTTAGACCACTAGTGCATGTTTAGCAAGCACACCAGAGTGAAAGTGTGTTGCTGGTGATGCTGGAGTGAACAAACCTCTACTGTACTGTGATGTTTACCAGGTCCCTGCCACCAGCAAAAGGTGGCCCTTTCTTCCTTTATTGCCTGGCATGATAGGGAGCTCATGAATATGTCACCTGACTCATAAGTCGTTACAGTAAAAAAGACACAGAGCTCAGTGAACTGCTGTTTGGCTCTGTGGTGTAGTACCAGTGTGCCTGAAGAGCCTGCCACAGTGGCTCTTGCATACAAAGCATTGAGTGTGACTGGCTGTTGGTGAGGTAGCCAGGCTTTCTGTCTTTCTGTAGACAAACTGTAGGTGCCTGTGGGGTGGTTTGGTTTTTTTTTTTTTTTTTTTTTGTCCTCTGATAGTGCTGTGTGTCCTTTTCTAGAGTACCCACCCATGGGAAGAAGGAGTGCACCATGGTAGTGTTGGGCACACATGGTGGGTGGAAGTAGGTGAGGATGGATAGCTGCAATCAACTTGGATGTGGCAAGAAAAACGAATCGGATATACCAAGTGTGTCTCTGCCAGGGGAAGGAAATGCTGGTGTAGCTAAATGTTAACTGCTGTGGGAAGAATTCAACCCAAAATATACATAGAAAAGACATGCGGAAGGCACCACCTACTCTGGTTAGGAGATCTGACCAGTGTGCTACAGCCTTCGCTACATGGCACTGCTTAGCTTGTTGCAGGCTGAATTCCTGCTAATCGCCAAGGTGGTGGTGGAACACTATGTGTCTTTAGTTGGTTTTGGAAGGATTGAGAGTAGCAGTTTCCTGAAAATACTGTGTCTGTGAAACTTGTGCTGGCTGCTTCTGTATCTTTTATTTATTGCAGGACTTGTCTGTCTCTGGGTGTGGTAAAAGTGGATACTCACCCCACCCTCTTGCAACCCCCCACCGGGTGGGGTGAGTGGAGCTACCCTTGCTCTTCAGGGGAACTTGACCTCGGGTTCAGAGTTGAGTGAAGTGAGATCTGAGGTTCTGTGCAATGGGCTAAACAAGCTCTGCCTGTTTATTTGGATTTGTGCAATGACAGTCTAGTGAATGTTTTCCCCTAGGTTCTGCGTCTGGGGACTTGGTGCAGATTATCTTTCTCCACAAGGCAAAAGTTTGTGTAGTTGCATTCCTGCCTGTTTGTGTTCCTCCTAAGGAAGAACTAGTGCTCTGTAATCTAATAGGGAGGACTTTCTTCTAGGTCATCATTAGGAGGTAAATCCCAGTTCTCTACTTAAAAACCTTGCAGTAAGTGTATCTTAACCAGATGGTTCTCTGGGCTCTAATGTGGTCTCTAACCTGTCTGTCAGACTCCGTTGGATCTCTGTCCCTCCTGCAACTAACCTTGAATTTTGAACATGCCTACATAGTGTCTGATACATCAGTGTGAGGATTGGATCTGCTGTGGTGGCGTTTGCGTTCACCTAATGGATTGCAAATCCTTGTGTAAGCACTATTCTGCTGTAAGCAGTTGAAATCCTAACATCTATAGTGAGATGTGTGCAATGTCTAGTTCCTACTGTGCTTGTACATGGCAACTGGGATACAACCACCGCAAGAATAAACTGGATTTTTTGTACTAGTGAAAACAAGCTAGGCCACTTCAATCAGCAGCCAAATGAAGCTGTGCCCAAGTTCCTGGGGAAGCAAGGGTTGCCTGGCACATCCTCTTGTGGTGGGTAAGGCAGCAGACACTGCCCTGGGCTGCCTGGAAGTGGGCAGGGGGTGGAGTAGCTGAATCCTGTCTCCCTTGGTGTGATGGGTTGAAGTTGTTTGAACCTCCTGCTGATATTGCCCTTGAAAGAAGACAGCCATGTCTCTCTAAAGTGTCTGAGAAGAAAGGCCGCACAAGCAGCTGCACTGTCTGGTTACTAGTGGGATGCTTCCCCTGAGTCAGGTGATGGCCCTTTGCTGTTCCTTACCATCTGGAGAAGTAGACAACTAAACTAATGGGAAGGAACCAGTAAATACAGAACTTTACTTTTAAACATAAATTCAGCAGGTACTTCAGAGTTAATTTGTCTAGGTCACTGAAATATAGCAAATTTTACTGATGTGGCTGGTGAGTTGGTAGTAGCAGAGCTTTGACCATCCAGGCTGTGGCTTTTCTTGCAAAGTGACAAGCTGTTTTCATCTAACCAGCAGCAGGTTGCATGAACTCTCCTGCCAACGTTACCCAGTAACAGCACAGAAATGACTGTGGGCTACAATGACATCATGGGCTGTGGCTCCTTCTCCCTTGCTTCAGGCCATGCTGTAAATCCTGATGCATTTATTTGTCAGAGCATTGAATTACTCCAGCATGAGCTGGCCAGGCTGCGTGGCAGCACAGTTCCCAAATGTTGGGTCCTCTGAGGGTGAGGTGGGCACAGACTGCCATGCTGACACTCAGCCTGCCTGCTGACAGGGGCAAATTGGGCAATGGCTGTTGCAGCACATCCCACTGTCACATTGCTGTGGTCAGTTCTGGCATGGTGTGGGTGTTGCGCTGAGCAGAGAGCCATCCTCTGCTCTCTTCATGCTGCTGGGGTGGCTCTTGCTGCCTCCTGCTTGCCTGGGTGGGGTGCAGGCATTTGCAACACTGGCCACAGGCCTCTGCATGGCTGCTGTGCTGCAGAGCAGCGGCTGAAAGCACTGGAGGCAACTGCTAGCCCACGGCTGGTGTACTGCCACCCACTTTTTGTGCTGAAACCTGTGTGATGAGCTCTGGGCTGAGCTATTATACTGCTGCTCTGAAAGTGCCAACTCCTATCCTTTGTGCTCCTCCTTAGTGCTGTGAGCAGATCTGGCCCTGGGGGTTGCCCCAGCCTGACCTGGGAGTAGGAAGCTGGTGGCTGCTCTCCTCTGCAGCTCACAGCCCACAGCAATTTTGGGCTACCCTGTGTGCTTGTGGCTCCCTACTGTTTTTGATTAGTCTGTGGTCTCTCTTGTAAGCAGACAATGTATTCTGTATTTCTGAGCCTATATTAAAATACACTGTCTTAATTTGTGGGCCCAAAATGAGCAACTGGTGAGCTATGTTGTGTATACGTCTGCTCTGGGGCCCTGCAGCAGAAAGAACAGTGTACAGAACTGTGCTGAGCAAACACCCGTGATATGTGCATTTGAAGGCTATTCAAACACAGAAGAGGAAATACTGTTCCCCTTGGCTTGATACTAACTTGCTCTAGCTGTGTTTCCTTTAATTGGTGTAATTAAATGTGTTGCATTCCCTTTCCTCACAATAACCTTGCAGTAGTAGGTGCAACAGTTTTAGTGGATTTTCCATGGGCAAATACTGGCAAGCCAGGTCTTGGAACTAGTTTAAGTCTCAGTGCTAAAAACACTGATGGGTACATCTTGGACGTGAGCTTTACCTTTGTGCAGATCCTCCCTTTTTTATAAGGTGAGTGGTAGGAGCAAGTTTGTCTGGTCTCAGACTACAGGAGCAAAGAGCCTGACCTGGGGTATATCTGCAGGGTCCTGCATTTGTCTAAAATGCATTTTCCATGCTGGGAACTGACAGTATAATAAATACACTTTGTATCTGTCATGGTGTGAGACCCAAATCTTGGATTTATCTCTCTGCTTTTGATGCTTGCTACAGAACAGGAAATGCTGGCTTGCTAAACAAAATTGGTGTCTAACATGCACCTTAATGGTGCAAGGTATCATATGTTGCCTCATATGTTGAGGCATATGTTGATGCCTCACCATCACAGCTGGACAGTCAGTTTCTGTGGGGTTTTTCTGCAAAACTAGAAGTAATTCTGCTTGTTGGTCTCCCAAATAATCTGAAGTCTAGGCTTCTTTGAGCATCCTCCAGCACCTGGATGTTTGCTGATGTCACTCTAGTTGCAATGACACTATGAGCAGTTGTCACTTGCTCAGACATGGCTTGTTATCCAATTCCCTTGTGGGGGACAAGTTGGTGTCTGAGCCAGTTTACAATACCGTCTGTGGGAAGACTTGGGATGTTAATTGTGTTGTTTCAGCTTTGTTCCGGCTGTTGATTACCACTGTGGTTGCATGCAAATATCCTATAGCTCATGTAACCGCTAGAACAAGATCAATGATCTAATTAAAAGCCAAATAGAAAGAGCTTTAGTTTTCTGTGGGGATTATTTCTTTTGGTAATTCTTTTAGGCATGTAGGAAAAATGCAGCTATGAAGAAGCAGAAAATCTAGGCTGATGAGTGCCAGGAAAATTTGTGGTGACACTTGAAAGGGCAGTGACTTCTGGTGCCACAGCCTGAGCTCACCAGTGCTGGACACTGCTACTGTCAGAAGTCAGGACAAAGACATGGAGGCTTTTAAACTGGGACTGCAGGACCCTCTATAGTGGTGCCACCTTAATGCTCTCAGCACTTTGTGGTTATGTATTCCTGTGCTATTTAGTGCTGAATTATGTGAGTTCGATGCTCTTAACAGAGGATGCAGCATACGTGCTGGACAACTGAACAGTGACATCGACTGTGGGTGGCCAAAGGGAGGAGAGTAACTTGCCACAGCCCAATACAGTGCTTTGGAGAAGACCCCAGCTTGCGGAGGTTGCTGCATGATGATAAAACAGCTCCTGTACTAATAGTACTTCTCTAGCCTAACCTGAGTGCTGAGCAGGAGCAGGGATTGCCAGCTCAATAAAGGTGCCAATGACCAAGTGAGTCGTCTACTTGGTGGGAGGCCACAAAGTCCTGCAGGTCCCCAAGCTGGGAGTGCCTGCAGATCCCTAAGTTGCAGTGTGCCCTGAGGCTCCCCAGAGCCATGCGGAAGCAGGTGCAGCTTCCAGGTGGCCAGTTATGTTTTTTGCATCCAAAAAACATAGAAGAGTCTGAGGTAGTCTTCTAGTGGTCCAGGTTCTCTCCAAAAACATGGGTGAAGTAACACTGGTTGCATTCAGCTCACAGCCGCTGTACAGCGGGGTGGCTCAGCACTGCCCTTCGTGCTGTCACACTGGATGATCTGTGGCTGCTCTGTGAGCATTGCTGAGCATGCTAATGACTTGCAGACATCTGCAGTTATAGGGATAGAAGCATGTGCTACTCCTGGACAAGGATATTGCAAAGACCTTGTCCCAGAGAATTAACTGCATTGCCATTGGAATTCTCACTGGAGTATATCCCAATCTACTGCTTTCTGGAAGAAAGCAGTTTGGAGCTACTCTGCAAGGGTCATCTCATGGAGAAGGTTTGCTTTGCTGTGAAAGCATTGTGAGCAGGGGACTTGAGTGAGGAGCTGCTAGTTCACGCCCTGTAAACAGTAGAGATGTCTGGGATTTCCTGGGTGAAATGCTCTGCTGAATGACTCTTGAATCAAACAGGGAAGGCCTCTGAAGTTAGTGGCATAAAGCCCTACTTCAACACTTCACATTTTGCTGTCGTTTTGCAATCTAGCTCTGAGTTCGGTGTTTGAGTAAAGAAATATTTCCTCTGATATAGATAACTGAAGAAAACTATGTCCCTTTGAAAGGTTTTAATTGCAAAGAGAAAAAATGAGCTTTTTCACACACACTGCTGCAGCACTGTGAAAACACTGGTTGCAAACATTGGTTGAAAACACTGCCTAAGGCAGAGGAAGTTCAAATATTTAAATTAACCAGCTTTATTACTTAAACATAGGCTTTAACAAGCTGCAGAATATTTCTTACTCTACCTGTAAGAAAAGGACTTCTGAAACTCAGACTTCTGAAGCAGTACCTGGTTAGCAAGAGTATTTAAGCTCAAATGTAGAAGCTGAAAGAAGCAGCCCAGACTTCCTCTGGGAGTAAGATAAACACCTGTGGGGCTCTTGTGTCTGGATGGAGGTAGTAGTATCCCAGTAAACATCTTTCACGGTGAAATGGAGGAATTGCTAAAAACTGATGTCATCTAATGCTGTATCAAACCTGGTAGGTACCTGGAAGAGGTATGGGAAATCAGATGGGGCAGCATAGCTTGTGAAATTGCTGCAACTATTCCAGCTCTAGAAAAATTGCCCCTAGAGCCAGTGCTCTACATTTTTAGTGTTGTATTAAAAATGTGAAATACAATAGGCTTGCAAATGTGAACAATGTGAGACTGCAGATTAAAATGGGATCTGGAGCTGGTTAGGATTTGGATAATTGCCTGCACCCTTCTTGGTCAGCATGTGTGTGATGAAGTGCTGTCCCTGAAGACTAGGGAGAGACCTGCAAGCCTGTGTAGTTTGGAAAGACTTGTGTGAAGCCTTTAGTTGGAGGATTTGAAGACCAGCCTCTGGAGAGGAAAGGTAGTAATCCCTCTGAGCACTGGCTAGTTTGGAAACTATTAGCAGCCGGAGCCTGTTATAGCTGAGCAGCTAAGTTGGATTAGGCTGATGGTGTCAAATGAGCAGATCTGCCTCACTCTTCTGCTAGGAGAGTGAGAGGATGGCCCCTGAGCAGAGCCCTGGCATGGCACAGGAGGGTAGCTCTGGGGCCTGGGGCTGGCGAGCCTATGGCAGCTGGGGTGAGATGAGGACTTTGACTATTCAGGGCCATGCAAAACCCACACATTTGAAGCAAAGCTTTGCTGTGCAGAGTGAGTTTGAGTGGGAGGTGGAGAGGTATATGGTTTGCATGAGCAGGTGTCGCACAGCTGGGGTTAATGTATGCTCAAGCTGTACCATTAATCCCAGATGGTCCTCTTTAAGGTGCTTGGAGACCACCCATGCAGACTGTGCCTCTCCAGATTCAGCACTGTGTTCCTTGTCATGAAAGCTCCTATCAAAAAAAGTCTGTCTGATAGTGGCTGCTACAGTTGGATGAGTTACCTGGGCTTTAAGCCAAGGATCTATTCCTTATGTTAGCGGCTTGTAGCTGAAACTGTATAAACACAGCACTGTTGTGTGTGAGGTGTTAAACATATAGGGCTCAAATGCAGGGGACACGATGCAGGGGAGAGCCTTGTGTGATATGCAGATGGAAGTGTATTTACGTCTGCGTTGCACAAGCATACAAAACTGTGTTCAAGCTTCATTGTTTCCCCAGAAAGAGCGGAGAGCATTTTTCCTTCACGATGCAGCACACAATGTTTTTTACTGAAGAATTGGCATTCCAGGAAGAAAGCAACTCCGTTCCTTCTTGGAGAGTACTAGTCATGGTTTCCAGTGGAAGGGGAGGATAGGTGTCTATATGTGAAAGCCCATGGGGAATTAACTCCAGCTGGCTTACACACAGAAGCTTGAAGACATCTTCATAATGGTCACGGAAAAGCAGCAGTGCCTTCCAGGCCATGCATGTGTTTGTAGTGACTGTGTCCTGCACATCTTTGCATAGTGTGCAGCTGCAAGAAAGCAGCCTGGCTGTGTCACCCCCTCCTGCTTGACACTCACATGGCAATGCTGTGGTGATGGCTGGAGCTTGAAGAGAGGATGAGGGCTCATTTTGGGTGTTTCACATCATCACTGCAGTGCTGACAGGCAGTGACCTGGTGAGACAGTTCTAGTGTTGGGGTGTGTGAGTGTTGGGCTACTTCTGGTGCTGTGTGTTTGTATTGGGTGAGTACTATGTCTGAATGTCAAAATGAACTGATGAAATTCAGATTTGGAGAATAACTCCAAAGTGCCTGCTCCAATCTGCACTGAAGGTACAATTGCACATGTTTAAGCCCAGACAGCAACTCAGCCCCACACAGCTGCTCACTCACTTCCCTGCAGTGGAATGGGGGAGAGAACTGGAAGAGTAAAAGTGGGAAAACTTGTGTGTTAAGATGAAGATAGTTTAATAAGCAAAACAAGGCATTTATTCACCACTTCCTATGGTCAGGAAGGTGTTCAGCCATCTGTCATGCGTAATGGTTACTGGGAAAGACAGGTGCCATCACTCCAAATGTCCCCCTTGCTTCCTTCTGGTTTTGTGCTGAGCATGACACCATAGTGTGGGGTATCCCTTGAGTCACTGAGGATCTGCTGTCCCCTCTCAATTTCTTGTGCATCCTCAGCCAGCTCACTGGTGGGGTGAGAGACAG
>VYZR01009754.1:1810-18794 GCA_013400675.1 Oxylabes madagascariensis | reverse complement strand
CTGCAGTGTGTGTCTGGGAAATTATATATTATTACTTTCATAGATTTGATCTCTCATTCCATCAAGGGGCCAATGTTTTCTCTGTTGTGGCTACCAGAAGAATAAAACTGGAGCTTAAATATTATTCAGTTTTCCATCTCTTGGAATTTAGATTGTGAATTGGAAACAGCACAAGAAAATTGGCCACATACGCATTTCTTTGCCTGTACAAGCCAGTGATGTCTTACATACATAGCCCAGGGCAAAGATAGCCTTTTGTGTGGCTGCGCACCCACATTCAGTAGCATCAGTTCAAACAAAAATAATCATTTTGGAGACAAAAATAAAATCATGAGTGCTGCATATCTGTGAAAGCACCAGTCCTGAAAGATAGCTGAACACAGACATGAGGCTCTGCATATCCTTCCCATGAAAAACGATACTGGAGTAGCTTTTCCTGTGAAGCAAGAGAAATAAGAAGGCTACTGGATGTTGGGCACATTTTTACTTCTTCCTTTGGAGAAAGGTTCTGAGTTTGAAATTTGAGCTCAACATTTATAATGCTTGTATTTCTCATAGATCCACACCAATAAAAAGATTCTCTAGAATGCGCTAATACCTTTTGCCCAAATGAAACACATGGTCATTATAATCTCTCTAGTTATCTTTTTGTTAAATTATATGAGTAATAATACTCCAATATAATCTTCAATAAAAATAATAATAATAACGACAACAACAGTCTTTGTATTCTGTGTCTTCAAAATCTCTCTTCTCACTCTTTTTTGCATGCTGCTCCCTCTCTGTTGCTCTTATTTCTGAGTGTTTTACAAAGTAATATATAATACTGTGCAGGACTGGGGCCACAGGAAACTTGGATTTTCCCTTTCATAGTCACTCCAGGTATGGACCCAAACCATCCCCCAGTTCAGGCTCTCTCTAGATCTGATGAGTTGACATAGAGCTTGAAATGATTGTTTGCACACACCTACTCCTAGTATTCCAAGTATTTTCATTTTACAGTGATTGGTTTTTTGCCTGATCTTACCAATGGAAAAAAAAATGAAGTTATTTTATATTAATAAGAAATTCCTCAGCTTTGTTGAGCAAGCAGATACTGAGAAGAAAAGACATCTCTTATAATCTTTCTACTGGAACGTTAATATGATAAGAACTCCATTCTACTTACACTGTAATTGTTCTTTCAGAAAAAGGAATCTGTGATTTGAACAGAGAAAAGTGCAGAAGAAGAATTTGCAGGCCAGACTCAAGGACTCATCGGTGTAAATGTTCTAGTGGCTTTATTTTAAGTCGAAATAAACAGTTTTGTGAAGGTAACATATTAATTTCTCATCAGCTTTATTCTATCACATGAAAAAAATCTTTTTTTTTTATTATTTTGAGTTTGAAAAAATACTGTGAGCTTTTAAAAATTTCAGTGTGCCATTTCAGTTTTGTGTCCTTCCAAGTTCTGAAATAGTTTAAAAAGAAACCTATGAAAGTGTCACAAGTGCTATTCTTGTGAGAACTTTTGGTCTTAGTCTGAGTAGGTAAAGGAGCTTCAGATAAGTAGAAATCCTTATGTGTGCTAATTTAATTTTTAAATAAGGTTGAAACTGGATGTACCACCAAAGGTGAAACATTGAATAATCCAGCAACAAGATGTCTTTCTGAAGTATCATTTCAAAAAAGACAGAAATTCTTAACATGTATCTAAATATTTTAATCAGGATTGTTTTATTAAAAATCTAAAATTGCTATTAATAATAGGTAACATAATACTTTTAAAAGCATCTCTTTCACTACATGACCAGATTTTAGAAAACATAATGGCATTAGAATTCCTAGCTTACAGGATTTACAAACTTCCCTGAGCATCAGCATTCCAGTTCTCATAAAACTCTAAGGTTTGATTTCTGAATTTCAACTTTTAATACACTTGTGTTTTGAGGCTTTTACTTAAGTCATGTTGAAACCAAATTTTTAAAAAGAATTCTTGTTTTAAGAAGGTGTCTCATGTACATTTTTTGGATGTGCACAGGATTTAAATGGCATTGGAATCTGTATGGAAAGGCATGTTTTTGAAAGTCCTCTAGGCACCTATGCTGGACACACAGAGCAGGAGTATGTTTTGCTATTAGGTTTTTAACACTGATTTGGATGAGGTCTGCAAACTTGTTTTCTTATGGTTCATTAGGAAAACCACATTTTTGTGAAATGAATGCAAAAAGGGATGTACTTTTTCAGACTGTTACTTTGTTTCCTCAATCTATTCCCTAATGTTTTCCGATTATATTATTCTGACACAACAAGTTCTTTGTTTTTACAGACATTAATGAATGTGGCTTCTGGAATCATGGCTGCACTTTAGGCTGTGTGAACATCCCTGGCTCCTATTACTGCACCTGCCCGAGAGGCTTTGTTCTGCTGCCTGATAGGAAAACCTGTCATGGTAAGGAGCTGTAATAGACAAACACTTGGAGTATCCTGTTGGAGAGAGTCCTCATTTAACACTGGAACTGCTGAAAGTTTTGTCTATTGCGTTGCTTGCTTCCAATCCTACATTATGTAAGCAGGATCGGCTTAAACTGAGTGAACTGATTTCAGGTGTCGTGTTTAAGGAAGTGTAAGTTACACGTGAGAAATTGTATACGCTTCTTCAGAGGACAAAAAAAACCCCAAGCAGTTATGTATTTTTAAATCTGGTCTCTGAATTTGGCTCACTCTGTAAGGATTTGCCCAGTCTCTGAAAGAGCAGCTCACAGCATCCTGTATTTTCTTTTCAGATCGGGGCCGATAGCATTGCTAATGTGTATGACATTAGTGGAATTAAATGCATATGCTCAGTCTACAAATGAACTTTCTGAAGCAAGTCTAGAACATAAAATGTAAAAGCTTCCAAGTTTTGAGGTCTTGGGATATTGTCAGTCACTTTTGAAGTGAAGCTTATATGTAGACAAAGGTCCTTCTACTTTGTTTCCATGGAAATAAAACATTGGTATAAGGCCCAAGCAGGAGTGCCAGTGCACACCAATGAGTTCAGCGTGGATCATGGCAGGATAAGGATCTAGGGTATATTAAATATCACTGTTGGAGAGTAAATTAAGCCACAGAATCTAACAGACTCTAGCAGTCAGTCTATTTTAGACTTCAAGAGTTCTGGGCAGGGCCAGGAGCTGGACTCGATGATCCTTGTAGATATTCCAACTCAGGATATTCCACTTCTTCCTCTTTATGAAGAGGGAGCCAGGAGCAGGATTCAGTGACCCGAACGTGGGGGTCCGGGGTGTGTGTGACAGCTGCAGAAAGCAGCCAACTGCCGCAGAAGAACTGTGCGAGGGCTGCAGCCAGAGGTTATTGGGAGGTGGGATACCATTTTGCGTCCAAAACCACATCTAGACACTGTGAAACTCAGTCCTGCTTTGGATGACCAGCTTGAACTGTATGCACACATGAGTGACTCAAATTAGATAGAAAATAAAGTTTTTCTAGCACAGGCTGGGGATGTAGAATGGACACTGACTCCTTAACTACTGCAGCACAAGGCAGATGTTCACCAACTATGCAACTTGAGAGAGAGACACACACAAGATGAGGAGTCCAAATGTTGGCCAGGGATTTTGATGCTTTGTCCTCCAAGTCCTTTATGAATCTCTTCATCTAAAGCCACAAGCTCTGGTCAGAAAGAAACTTGAATTTTCTGGGCCCTATTCTGTGTGTTTAACTGGTTGGCACAGTCCATCCAGAATGCAGTTGCCCTGGAGAAGCAATATTTGCAAGAGCCATGCACCATTTAAGCCAATGTGTGCGGCTGATTCATAGAAGCAGCTGTGGAAATGTTGCATTAGTTCCAGTCATATGGCACTAGAATTGGGACAAAGAGATGGAGCACTGCAATGCAGAATGTGGAAGGAGCATATCTTGTGAAATTGCATTAGAGAAATACTAAAAAAAAATCTTGGCACTGCAATATTTCTGATAGCAAGTGAAGGAAAGGTATTGCCCAGCCCTCACATGATTTTGCCCTTATAACTTCTAAAATTGACACTAAGGAACATAGTTTTGTTTCTGGAAGGCTCATCTCCTGTTTTGATTGATCTTAGCTCTTTTATACTTAGAGTAGTAGTAAAATAGTCCTTCCTCATTCTCTTCGTCTTTTATACTTATTCTTTCAGTATAGATTCCTTGTAGTTTTTAAAACCTGATCTAGTTTGATGAAATGTAAGAAAGAAAGTTTTCAAAATTACTTCTGTTTTGATAACACATCTTCAGAGAATTTTGGAAAATTTAAGGCTGTTAAGTATAATGGCTTCAGGACTCAGCAATTTTGGCTTTCTCCTGGGCTGTAATTAGGAGGAGGTGTGGAAAAAATTTGGAAAAAAAAAAGAGAAACACAGCATAACAAACCACAGAAACACTGCAGAGGTGTTGTACTCTCAACACCACATTTTTATTTATTTATATGTTTCTTTTCCTTACTATTTTTTTCTTCTTCTTCTTTTGCTATTTAAGAAGGTGTTAATATCTCTTACTGGGGGCTTAGTAAAAAAAATTTTCCGTAATTTAGGATTTTTTTCCTCCTTAAATTACTGTAGAGCTAATTACCTGTACAAGTAATGACACTGGATGTAGTCATGGCTGCCTTCAGACATCTAAAGGCCCTGTTTGCTTTTGTCCAGAAGGATCTGTACTCAAAGTGGATGGCAAAACATGCACAGGTAAGTAACATTTTTTCTAGCTGAAGAGGCTGCCAGGCTGTGTTTATTCTTGGCACTAAGAGCCAGAAGTGAATGAAGGCATTTTACACTTATTTTGAACAGCTGTAAATGATTATACAAGACAGTCGAATGTAAGGTGCTTTGAGTGCTGACATGAACAGTACTCATCTTCATTTTTTAATAGATTTTTAGTAGTAGCAGCAACATCCAATATTTGCTGGCCAAGTTCTTTTGTTGTCAGCACAGATTAAGGCATGATTCGGAGATTTTTGTTGTGGGAGACATCTAAAATTTATACTTGAAAGGACATATATGTACAAAATTAAGGCTTGGGTGAAATCTGAAGATAATTTTATTGGCATCATGCAGCCCGGGGTCAGAGTCACTCTAACTTACCCACAAATGGAATTTTTTGCAGTCTGAATTCTTGAAGCTGCTACACTCAATCTGTCATTCCCCATTTCAGCAATTTTCCAAATTCAGGGGACTGTAGCTTTTCAACTGCATCTTTTCAGTTTTAGGGGTCAAGACAGCTCCATCACTGACAGCCTTATGCTGTGAAAAATCCTCTTTCCCTTTTAATCCCTTTCATATTGTGGACTGTAGTTTAAACATAGATTCAGTCACTTTTGCTAGCTCACGTTGGTATTGAGAACATAACAGGAAAAAATAACAAAAGAATAGTTTCTTTCTATATGAAATCTTGGTTTTTTTTATTAGAAAGTATAGGATCTGTCATCCTAGCCTAATTAATTTCTGGGAGACAATCGCATTAATTTTCTGTTTCTTTGCATGGAGTGCAAAGTCTGATAAAATTTATTACTCTGTTGTAGATGGGGGGGATGAGATTTGCATGGGAGAAGAGCTCTCTGAAACACATGAAAGACCCTCTCTCCTTATGTAGCCCACTCTCCCACCTTGTGTTACAACACAACATCTCGTGTTATAAGTTTTCAGGAAAACTCTGGAACAAGTTGCTACTAATTTGTTTTCACTTCACTGGGCATCTGCTTTCAGCAGGAGGCCTTTTGGTAAATCTGCCAATCACTGAGATGATTTGCACTGTAGAAATCCTGAGTAAAGTGAAACATTCTCTTATACCTCTGATTTTGTTGTATTTTATTTTTTTTTAGAACGGCACAGTAAAATTTTACAAATGCTCTGTTTAAGGTTGTACATCTCCAGATAATGGTGGCTGCAGTCAGATATGCTCTTCTTTAAGCCCGTTCTCCTGGGAGTGTGCTTGTTTTCCTGGATATAACCTTCAGCGAGACAGAAAGCACTGCACTGCTATAGGTTGGTGTCTTGGTATGCCTGCATATTTCTGCCAATAAAAGCAAAACCTTTTTTGAGTCCTTTAAGGTGGATGACACAACTGGGATCCATTTTTGCACTGATTTTAGTTTACTCTGTGAAACTTGGGAAGTGTTAGTTGTTAGGAAAGACAACTTATTTTGGAAATAAGCCAGAACAAGCACCAGTATATGGTTTTGTCTCCTTCACACAAATTTCAATCTGTGATCCATCTTCAACGTTTCACTCCGAGCTCCCATACTATGGAGGTCTGTCCTGCAGTACACAGGGTTTTGTGCCTTCACATAAACATGGGCATAGTTCCTGCCCAGTGTTCCAGAACAGGGGCTGAAGTCTCTGTATTTGGAGAAAGGGGTAGGGAATAGTCTGTCAGAAGACTTTCCATTTAAGGATATTTCTCCCCCTACTGGCCCCAGGAAGCTGAGGTGTTTGATGTGCGCTTTTGGATTTCAGACCCTTCTGTTCCTTCTGAGAAAAGGGCAGACTCCAGTCATCTGCTAGGTATAAGCAATTGCCTAAGAGAGAGAAGGAAAAAGAAGTTTTTGATTTGTGCCTGAAATAGGGGGAAAGTTGTATTTTTTTGTTTTTTTTTGATGACAGTATCTTTCTTACTTTTACTACAAAAGACTTCTCCATATGCAAAAGTCAAGTTATTCTGGCATTTATGATGATGCTGTGAAATATAGAGAGATGATTGCCATGAGGCTGAGGCACTCAGTGTGAAATGCAGCAGGACTAGTGACTCCTTTTGTCAGAAATGTTGAGGCTGATGCTGTAAACTTACATTCACATTTATCTTTAATTTCTTAGGCAAGTGGAGTGTAGGAAAATTGCCATAATTTCTTTTTCCTTCTGTTCCTCATTTTGTCTTTTACTGTTACTTATTTACAATGCTACTTAGGTAGTAATGCAAGTTAAGAGATCACTTTGAACTGAGTGCAATTAACATACTGGCAAATTTTAATCGACAGGTCCTAAGCCGTTTTTGTTATTTGCCAATGGCCAAGATATCCGCCAGATCAGTTTTGATGGAACAGATTATACAAGTTTACTTGACTGGCAGATGGGAGTAGTCTTAGCATTGGACTCTGACCCGGTGGAAAATAAGGTAAGGCATTAAAAATGAGAGGATTCTGGAGTGTTGCAAGGACAAAAGGATTGAGCTTTCATGTGCCTTAACCTTTCCTCTGTCAGTGATCTGGATTACGCATTATGCTGCTCGTTGTTCTGCTGCCTGCCTAGGAGCACAACTGGTACAGGCTGCCAAACATTAGTTGAAGAGTTTCATCCTTTAATTACTTCTTTTTTGTACATTGACAATGATAATTCACAGAGAATTAGGATTTCTAAATTCACTTCAGGCACGATTTCAATTTTAAAGAACTTTTGTGCGATTGATAAGTTTTCCCCATTAAGACTGCAGTGTTGTTTTCTGGAAATATGTTGTGGGGTTTTTTCACTGTGTAGTGGTACAAGCAAAGGTATCTTTTATTCTATACAGCTAAATCAGTATGAACCCTACTAAATGTCAGAGTAATCTTAACAAGAATTATGATATTATTGAGCAAAACGGCTGAATTCTCACAGAGTCTATTGCTCTTCCAAAATGTGTTCCTCACATACTAGATAGTGCTGTTGGAAACAGGGGTCTTCTCTGTATAAAGACTTGTTTGTCAAGTTTTATTAGAAAGTATTGATCTGTCACATCCTAATGTCCTACTCCTTGCCTGCAGAGCTGGGAAGAATAGGAGTTCAGCTCTGCTTTGCCATACCTTCTGTGGTAGATAGTTAACTATTTTCCCACGGAGAGACTTATTTACATTGTAAGAGTGTTGCAAAGGAATTCTGGATGGTACAGTGAAAGCTGATGAGGAGCTCAGTTAAGTTGTTTGGAAGCGTCTTAAGGCCCAGATGGACACAGCTAAACAAATGTGAATGTTACCAGATCCGCATTTACAGGAGGAGCACTTCAGGCGCTTCTGGAACACGGCCACTTGCTCCTGAAACAGGGCCCTGCTGGAGAGGCAGCAGCTGCCCTGTGCTGTGCCAAGGGTGGGTCAGCTGTGCCGGTGACTCTGGTGTGCCCCGGGATCCCTCCTGTGCTGTTAGGTGGGCAGCACAGAGGTGAGGGGACGTGCAGGGCCAGCCAGGCTGCAGGAGCCTGCTCGTGTCAGCGCAGAGCTGAGTGGCAAGCACCCCTTTGTGCTCCCAGGGTAGTGAATTAGCTGGTCTAAGGCTAGAGGCTCCCTCCTGTTTTGTTTGACCTCATGGTTAGCATCGAAGCAAAGTTGTTTCACTGTTACCATTTCCAAAGAAAGCCTCAGCGCTGCTTTTCGTATGATTGTGCCATGCAGTGTTTGCCTCCCTCTGGTATTGGCATACAAGATGAAATTTACATATCCTTGGAACACGCAAACCAAGCTTCCCTACCAGCAAGAACTTTTCTTTTGCCCCTAAACTAAGGAACCTCTTCTGAAAATGTTGGAACCTTACAGAATAGTAAAAAATTAAGATAGCTGCAGAACAAAAGAGTGGAAAAAAATAGAAGTTAATTTTATAACTCCTTCCCCCCTTTCCAGCTCCTTGATATACATAGAGTATCCTCTATACATAGAGTATAGATATACATAGAGTAACTATCTTCTCCACACTTTTCCCTTTTCAACATGAGCAGCCAGTGAAATGACAACGTACTTCTTTCTGCCTGTTTCTACTTTTACTTCCTCAGCTGGGCTTCATGTGAAGTAGCTGCTGGCTGAAACAAAACCACAGGGTGTTCAGAGGGCTGTATATAGGGCAGCCAGGATTTACAGCTAAGCACAAGCTGCCTGTAGAAGTCATCCTGGTTGAAGGATAAGTGCCTTTTTATTTGATCAGGGGTCACGGGTTACCTGTGCAGCCTTTAGTGAATGAACAGTATAGGGAATTTTCCAGATGAAAAAGATATTTTAGAAATGGAGATACTAGGCAGGGGAGGTAGAGTAGAAAGTGAGATGAGAAGTAATGGCAGCTTGTCTGTAATTTGTTCACAGATCTACTTTGCCCACACCGCCTTGAAATGGATAGAACGAGCTAATCTGGATGGTTCAGATCGTGAAAAGATTATTCATGGAGCTATAGATACACCCGAAGGCCTTGCCGTGGACTGGATTAACCGTAAATTGTACTGGACTGACAGAGGGTACATGCTCCACAGTGCATTTATGTTGAAGCATGCCATAAAATATTTGGAATAAATGACTGGTGATACAGAAATAGCTGAGATATCACTCTAATTCAGTCGTGCTTCACATTCTGATTGGGTAGTTTTGGTCTCAAGTATATACAGTTGGGAGGTTCTTTAAAATGCTGGAAATTCACTTGCAGTCTGCTATTGTATATTTATTTTTGTCTTTCCAAGAAGCAAAGGTTTGGACTCAGCTGCAAGTAATCTAAAACATGCACTACATATATACATATACATATGTGCACATGTGCATGTGAATATATTTCCTTACACTCCTTCTTATATACATACGCTGCATGTGAATGTGTATAGGTATATCTTTGTGTATAAATATATACATACAAAAAAGAATATTAGTGTACTGAGTACATCTTGGGCAGAAGTCAGTTGTTGGCAGCTAGAATCATGTTATTGGAGAGTCTTTGTCAATTATCTCTGATAAATGAGGAATGAGTGCTGCCAGACAATGTGACCACCTTTCAGCTGACACCTAACCTTATAGGCAGAGGGAAACAAAACTGACCTTTGATGAAAAGGCAGTTTCAGATCACAACAGATAATGAAGACTTCTTGAAGAGTGGTCATGAGCTTTCAATATGATCCGTAATTCATTAGTCAATAAAAAGTAATTTCGAGTGTTTAGATCACCCTCCTTCTCCATTTTAAATATTCTGCTAGTCTGCTTCCTTGCTTTTAGGTACAATATTGTCACAAGATTGAGCTGCTGTAGAAATATGCCAGTGTTTCTTGTGAAATGGTAGATTATGGTGCTTCTCTCCATAAGACAGGAGTTCAGGGAGAAAATGAGAATTTGAACCTGCGACTTCCTTCTCACCCATTGCATTTACCTGCATTTACCTGTTAGTATTTCACATTTGCAAGAATATATTTCTCCTCCAATCTCTGTGGGGCCTTTCTTTGAAGGTTCAAAGAGGCATGAAAGGGTGTAGGCTTGCTTGCAGGTAGAGGCTGATATTTATTTGGCAACGTGAATATTGCAGCAATAAAATCTGTTTTCTCAAAAAAAGGTGAATTGAAAGATTAGCAATGTAGATTCTATACTTGACTTGGCCACAGGTTTTATGACTAATCTTAAGAACCTTAGACTCATTCTTTTGTGCAAAAATAGATGTAATATGTAAAATGCAGATTTCTACATAGACGTAAATAGATGTAAAATGACCACTGATTTCTAGATGAAAAATGCTATGTCAAAGTACTATTTAAAAAAAAAAATTCTTCGTACATTTGGTAATGGTATTCAGTTAGGGGAATGGTTTTCCTCTTGACTCCTTTTAAAGCTAGTATTTATCTATTTGATCATACTTGCAATTCATTATTCACCCAAAGCAGGAAAACTTCATGTCTTCTGCAGAGCAGCAGGTATTTTTCATCATGCCCTGGACCAGATAATGAAGCTGTAACATGAATTACTTGTTGATAAAGCAACTAGACATCCCACATCAGCAGGATTACTTCCTGTCACTGTGAAATTATTTATTACAGCTCAACTAAAGCAATGCAAAATCTTTGTACATGCAGCCCAAGCAGGTAATTAAAAAGGTAGCAGGGAGGATCTAACAGTGCTCTCTGTATTGCAGGAAGGTGTGCATTGAAAGGAGCAATCTGAATGGAATGCAAAGAAAAATGATCATCTGGGAGGATCTCTCCCAGCCCCGAGGGATTGCCATTCACCCATTTGCTAAGTAAGGAGTGATAAACACAGTAAAACATGTAATTCTTGTGGATGATTTTTAAAAATGAGCGTGCGACCCTTGCCCTTTTGACAGTGAAAATATGCATTAGTCTCGTGCTGGGTTAGTCATTGCCTTGCTGTGTGAACTGTAATCTTTCATTGCATGGTTTCTTTCATGAGTTGGGACATGTTCATTTCTCACATAGATTTTAGAAGAAAGTAATTGGAGCATTAATGATACTGTATGCAGTTTAAGCTAAAGAAAACATGAGCAACTGAGGTCACTGACAGCTGTAGGTGCCGCACTAGAAACTTTAAGGGTTTCATATCTAGTAGTGTGAAGAAGGTAATCACGCTTAACCAGTAGTGCTTACAAAAATGCCCTTTTTTTTGGTCCATGTTTCAGTTTCAGAGGAAACTAAACCTAGTTTACTGTTCTGAAGATTTGTTGTTTTAAATGCATCTTGTATCTTCTTAACTAGTGTTGAAATACCAGGTGTTTAAACTCTTGATGAAATTCTGGCTATTTCAATCAATGGCAAAGTCCCATGGATTTTAGTCAATACGATTCTACTAGGAGCATTTTAAATATGGTCCTTTAAATTTTGTTTTGATGCTCATATCCTGCTGTAACTAAGAACTGATGAATCAAAAAGAAGCAGGTTTGGGGAGGGTGTTTTTCTAGCTTGTGTCTGCCCATAAGAGACCTGAAAGAATCTTTCAGTAGAGGTTGAACGCTATAGAGACATTTTGCGGGAAAACTTTGAAGAAAGGTAGGTTCTGCCAGAATATTTATTAGAATTATTGGTAGGGGCAAAGCATGCAAGGGGAAAGGGAGGAGGAAACATCATTAGAACCTTCCTTTCTAGCAAGTTAATGGTGAAAGGATGAACAGACATTATGGCAATGTCCGTAGTTGCAAATATTAAAGAGAAATTTTCAAGAGCTCTTGAAAATACTGATCCCTGCATTAGTTAGAGCAAAACTGCTTGTGTAACTAAAGCTAAGGGAATCCCTGGGTTATTTCAGTACACCTGAGAGAGGCAGCAGATGCCCAGGGAGATGAGCCCAAATTTCAGGCCCTATTTGCAATTGTAGTGATCCCCATTTTGACTTGCTTTTTAGCACTGTCTATTCATTGAAAACTGCTAAACACTCAGTGAGTAACACACAGGGCTCTAGAGGGAGACCCTGAGAATCATGATTTTATTAAAGGAAGAAAGATCTGGGCCTGATATTGGTGTATTTTTTTGAAACAACCTGCCTACTCTTGCTTGTTTTCCATGAGTAATGGGTAATTTTGGTTTCATTTGTTTATGATTGTACCCCTGTTTAGACAAGGATCTGACTAATGCATTGTTTTCTGTTGTCTGAGTTTGCTAAACCACCATCAGCTGTCACATGGAAAATCAAAAAGCAGATATGAGGAGCTGTGACAGTTAACATAGTCAGGAGTTGTTTTCCGAAGGTTTCATGCCAGTGAACTGAGTGAGGATTCTGCGTAAGTCCCAGTGTAATCACCTGGAGTCTTATGGCAAGTGTGAAAAGATCAGCAGCCAATATGTTTGTTTGAAGCGTGCACTTTTTCTCTTGTGAGTCAGGGCTGTATTGCTCTGATCTGACCTTTCTGCTTTGAAAGAACTCCATGGAGAGGAGGACAAACATTTACTTACTGACTTCCTGTATTTGTTTTGTTTTCTGAAGGAGATTATTCTGGACTGACATGGGGGTCAGTCCGCGGATTGACAGCTCTTCATTAGAAGGCTTCGATCGCCGGGTCGTGGCCAGCACTGGCCTGGTGTGGCCCAGTGGAATAGCCCTCGACTACTTGGCTGACAAGTTGTACTGGTGTGATGCCAAACAGGCTGTGGTTGAGAGTGCAAACCTGGATGGTTCTGGTCGTCGAATTCTTGCACAGAATGATGTAGGTGAGGCTTTGGGGTTGATAATTACCTACTGCTGCTTGTCCATGTGTGCGTGCATCTGCATATGTGCGTGAAAATTACTGGCCAGCTGCTGTGCTATATATCCCATGCGATATTGAGGTTAATGACAGCACTTAAGTTCTTCATTCTGTTACCCAGCTGACTTTTATTAATCTTATTCTATTCATTTATTTTTATTCATTTTAGCAAAAGCATGTCTTTCTTACACTCTCTGCTTTTATTAATGAATCACTTTGCATTGCACAGAGAAATGGAAAGAATCAAAAAATTTAAAATATGGTTTGCTTTTCCCATGCATGGCTTCTTAGTTTAATTCAGATTTTGCTGGGTTTATTGCATCAGTGAGTTATATTGATGTAAGGAGAAAGGAAATTAATCTGGGTCGTTAAGGTCCTTGAGCAGGAAGCCTATTTCTGCAATGTTGAACACTGGAAGGATTCTAAACACACAATAGATACCAAATTAAAAATGATTTTACAATATGCTGGTAGTTTTTATGGTTAAGATTTCTACTGCTTGACACATAACTGTGTTGCTCTGGAGCAAGAGAACAGATGTGTTAGCAACAAGGAACTGATGTATCACATCTCAAGTAAACCATGTGCTTAAGAATCTTGTACATGGCAAATTAGTTTCTGGAGAGGACAATGCCTTTTGATCATGGGATCTCTCTGGGGACCATTTAGTATCTGTGCATACAAAACATGGGCAGAGTTAGGACTCATAGCCCAATACCACGACTGGGTAACTTTATGGTTACTCTGTTGGGCGGCCTCAGTTCCAGTCTGTGCTCTGGTAAGGCTTGTGTTCATCACCTAAGCCAGATACCCTCCCACTCCTTTGGTGGCGAGAGGGTGAGGTCCTGGAGGAATCAGTGTTCTCCAGTTTATAAGACATCAAAAGGCCCAAGAAGAGAGACTTTCTGGTCTTCTTCTCTCTTACCGTGCTGCACTTATTCTGCTGTATTCTCCACCCTGCAGCGGATCTGCAAAGGAGACTTTGAAGTCTGATCAAAGTTTCATTTTGTTTCTCCACAAGGAGTAAGACAGTGTCTTACAGGGAGAAAACAGAGAAGGAGAGCTAGGAGCAATATAGAAACACGGACTATGAGAATGGAGCAGTGATACAGCTGTTTGGAGGTGAGAGAAAAGGACATCAACATGTGTATGCAAGGAAGTGAAACAGATGAAGACCTGTAGGGGTATGAATTTAGAGAAGCATGTCCTGATCGTTTGCTAATGCTGTTAGAGAAGACTGGAATTCAGTTTTTGTTCTTGAACAGCTGTACACTGGAGGACAGGAAGGTGGCACCTCTTCATAGGTGTTCTGCTGTAACATGAATTTTTATTACAGCAGCTCCCTCTAGTGCCCCGGTACTGAGAGCTCATTCAGTAGAGCTGCATGCAAAACATGTAAATTACTTCTGCTTTTCCACCTAACCCCGTTTTCAGCTGTAAGTATAACAGCCTGTAATAACCTGCCTGAGGCAACCAAGATCACAACCATCCCTTTTGTTTGTGCAGTGGGTCACATTTGCGCTGTTCCTGCTGTCTCCACGGACTGACACTACCCTTCTGATTGTAATCTTTATTGTATTCGCAAAATAAGAGGTTAATAAACTGCTGGTCAAAGCAGGGTGCTGTTTGTGAATATTGCAAATGACAGATCCTAAAATTGTGAGGAAATGTTTGAGTGGAGATAGTATCTAGATCTTGGTCTAGTTGTTCAAATTTAACGGGAAGAAAAGGTAAGAACCAAGATCAGTGATTAAGCATGGGTCAGTGGAGGTAGTGGGGTACCAATAATACACTCTTCAACATAATACTAAAGAACACTTAAACAGTGTCTTAGAAATTTTTCGCAAAGCATTGGGGTTTTTTTTTCAGTTAATTTGTGAGGTGAATTTAAGATACACCAACACATATTCCTTCCCCAGGATTCTAATTGTTATCTGTATTGTTATCTGTTGTTTTGTTTTCTTGTTTGCTTGCCTTTGATTTTTAAATCTTTTTTTTTAAGCTAATACATGTTGGGATCCCAATTTCATTACAGAAATTAAACATCACCTAGTTGAGATCTACATCAAGAAGCAAAAGCACAGATCATAAAAATCACGTGCTGAAAAAACATACCTTTCACAGGGACCCAGACTGTAGTGCTAAGTGCACTGCCACTGAGGCTCTAAGGACCACAACAAAGCAAACCTGCTTCTACCAGGAAACATCCACTCTGAAGCCAGGTGTACATCCATGGAAGAATAGCATGTGTTCTTACCTTCCATTGCAAAAAGCTTGCTCAAAGACTACCTTGAAGGAGGGAGATTCCTGGGTCTATAGAAAAAAATGCATTGTCCCATACAGACTAATGACAATTTTCTACCATGAGAGATTAGAAAGAGTCAGAATGTTTTTGTAAAGATTTTTATGTCAGCCATTATTTATATGAAATTGTCCTTTGGATTCTGAATTGCTGAGCTTATCTTGAAGTCAAACTACGGCTCTGAGTTTTCCTAGTGCAGATAATGTTGTGCTATCAAGGAAAAGTTCCTGTGCTCTGAACTTGGGGCGGAATTTCTTGCAGCTACTGCTAGTCCTGTAATTGTTAGGTGCCTGGTTGAAGCTGATGTCTAGGATCCTGTTGTCATCAGTGAAAAGAGAGGAAGTTACCAGGATGACCTGTTGCCTCCTGTGGTTTATGTTAGCTGGCTGTATGGCCCTCTGCATTGCACTTGTGTGTACTTTTGGCTCTTGCAGTGGCCACATGCTGGCTTTGGGGCCGTACCAGGAGTCAGTGGTTGCAGTGTCTGCAGCTTCCAGGCTGCCCCGTGCCAGGATGCTTATGCAGGATGACACATGCCGTGAGCTCCTTTCCTCCCTGTTATGTGAAGACTGCAAAAAGGGCTGTGTACCTCAGCAGCTCTCTGCCAGGTCACTTAGTGGCAGAAGAGGGAGGCACTCCAGTTCTGACAGGCTGGTCCCAATGCTGCCTCAAGAAATGACGATGCGTGAATAGAAGCATCTTGTGAACTAGATCTGGTTGGAAGTCACCAGAAGTAGAAAGCGTGTACTGAGCCAGGCAAGTGTCACAGCCTCCTTTGCTAAGAGCACAGGTAACATGTTCCTGTGGTCCATTGTTCACAGACGCTTATCCCTCTCCATGAGAAACCAAAGTGGAGCACTGGCTATGGCTAGGCCCCTGTGTTCCAAGTTGATCTATATGCAGATAATGCTTTCCTTTACAGGGTTTCTTGTATGTTCTACAGGTGTGGAAATGGTAAACCTAATGTCTTTGTAGGCCACCCTTTTGCTGTAGCGGTGTTTGAGGACCACCTGTGGTTTTCTGACTGGGCTAGGCCTTCACTAGTGAGGGTGGACAAGAAGACCGGCCAAAACAGGGTACGTCTTCGAGGCAGCATGCTGAGACCCTCATCCATGGTTGTAGTTCATCCTTTGGCGAAACCAGGTATACTGCAAACATTAAGCAGTCATTCCCTTCCAGCCTCCTCCTGTTCACTGATATCAGTAGAATTGATGTCCTTGGGTAGAGGATTATCTTCTCAGAAATAGGCTCTTTAAAAAGCCTTGCATAGTCAGACTGGCATTTATTGAAAGCATCATCTGGGCATGTGTCCCAGGAATGCTGACAGATTTATGTTCATGCCCAAGAATAGATGCTGATCAATTGCCATAAGGCTATCACAGTCTTCTAATTCCTATTTATCCTAGTCTATTAGCACCCCGCACACACCAACAATAACAAATGACATGGGGAAAGATTTTGTGGGATTTATTAGTTTTTGATCAAATAATTTGATTTTCTGTTGGGAACAATCTCTCTGTAAGCAGAAAAGAGTAATTCAATAGACCAGGATTGAGACAAGATAATCACATGTTCCTTATGTCCTTGAAATATTCGGACCCTAAATATTAAAGGAGAAACAATAAAGGAAATAAAATAAAAAAATGTAGTACAGGAATTAGATACAGAGTACATGAATTTCTTTTCCTGACAGAGGCTAGGTGATAATATCTACGCATTAATATATGTTTTTGTTGTTAGATAGAAATAAAATAATATAAAATTGTATATTTTTTCGGTCCTAAAT
>VYZR01009747.1:5081-18438 GCA_013400675.1 Oxylabes madagascariensis | reverse complement strand
CCGAATAATTTTAAGTCCAGTACTTTTGTACTGTTTTGCATACTTGGCACTCTGACTCCACATTTTAAAAAACTGTTAGAAAATTTCTCCCAATTTGCCTGAAATGGTACTTGTTTATATTTGTCATTCTCTACCTTTCAAAACACCACTGATTTTTACTGCTCAGCAATAAAACAAGATATTTTTATGTTAAAAGAAAGAAAGTTAATTTTCCTGCTGCCTCAACACTTGGGTGGATGACAGAGGCAAGGGAGTAGAAGGAAGAGAACCAGGGCTTGATGTCTTAATTGCACAGTATTGCATCCCATAAATTTTGTGCATTTCACTTTCAGATGAATTCTGATGAATTTCTCTGGGTTCCTTAAAGCTTTGACTTACACAAAAATAAGAGAAGACACATGAGGATAAACATAAAGTTGCAGACAGAAAGTACTTTATGCATTAGGAGCTACACAGAAGTCCATTTGATACAAGTTAACTCCTACAGAAAAGCATAGCTGCTGTCTCCAGAGTTAGAAATACCACGTTCATACAAACTCTAGCAACATAAGAAGAGACTTCACATCACTTATTCAAGTGATTTCATTTTTATCTTGATGAGCTGACACCACATAATGCAAAGGCATTTGCATTAGTACAAAATTATGAAGTTAAATAAACTAAGTCTCAAGAGCTAATTGCCTCTTACTGCCTGCCTGAANAGTATTGCATCCCATAAATTTTGTGCATTTCACTTTCAGATGAATTCTGATGAATTTCTCTGGGTTCCTTAAAGCTTTGACTTACACAAAAATAAGAGAAGACACATGAGGATAAACATAAAGTTGCAGACAGAAAGTACTTTATGCATTAGGAGCTACACAGAAGTCCATTTGATACAAGTTAACTCCTACAGAAAAGCATAGCTGCTGTCTCCAGAGTTAGAAATACCACGTTCATACAAACTCTAGCAACATAAGAAGAGGCCTCACATCACTTATTCAAGTGATTTCATTTTTATCTTGATGAGCTGACACCACATAATGCAAAGGCATTTGCATTAGTACAAAATTATGAAGTTAAATAAACTAAGTCTCAAGAGCTAATTGCCTCTTACTGCCTGCCTGAAGAATCATTATATAATGGAACAAAATCGGATGTCTACTAATATGAAAAAAACAGATTTGACTTCAGAAAAAATAACACTATTTTTGTATGTTTCACATCCAAACCGCAAGCCAGTAAGTATTCGAATTTTTTCCAAGACTAATAAAAGTTAAATTACTTTGCGGTCTTTGGTTACTGGGTTAAAACCAGATATGCTGCTTTAAAACTTTGTCTTTATGTAGCAGGGTTTACAATTTAAACCAGACAGCAAATGCAAATGAACATTGAGACATTTGAAGCTGGGGTTTGAACACTGTTCAGCACCCCTCCACCTAGGTCTGAACTGTCTGTCAAGCCATTTCACAAAAGCATATTCTCTCCATGATTCAGTTATGCCATTTTGTCCACTCCCTCTCCAGCCTAACTCCATCCAACAAGACCCATTTTGGCCATTTGTTAGAACAAGTGAAGCGGGATTCTCTAGAGACAAGCATCAGATTAAATGATCTTGCTTTTTCTCAGTTTAGTGGCTTTCTTTTGTGCTTCAGATAACAGGGGAAGATAGAATGGCTCTGTAAAATCAAACAGGCAAATTAAATAGCAAATGTACTGTCCCTTGCTACATCATCAACAGACAGTGATGTCTTTTGCAGATTTTTGTATGTAGAAGCAGCCCACTACATCTAGATGCACAACCCTGCCATTCGTCTTCTATAACATTTTGCAGGATAACCTTTGAAAAGCTGAGCAGAGGTGCTTACTAAGATAAAAGGCAAGGTTATTCCCAGACTTGTCCAGGGAAAATCAAGTGACTCACATTGATCACATAGCACCCGTTACTCTTGTGATTTATTCTTTTGAAATAAACTCAATGTGGATAATTGTTGTAGAACACCCACAGATAATGAGGAAAACAAAAACAAAACAAAACAAACAAACAAACAAACAAACAAACAAAAAACAAAACCAAAAACCAGTAAAGAGAAAGACCAAAAATCCAAACTGATGCATTTAGATGAGCTGTCACAACACTGCGTGGAGGAGATCAAACCAAAACTGAAAATACAAAGCTTGTTTCAATCTATTCCTAATGCTAACTCATGATCCCTTTACCAACATTGCCATAACCCTCTTCAAACAGCTCTGGTTTGCTTTGCCAAGCATGTACCATTTTTAATCATTTCACTCTTGTTATTACAGTCACAGTAACACATTCCCTCTAGTTTATCCAGTTTTCTACACTAAGAATAGAAAAGAAGTATTTCCACTCAGGAGAGAAAACTAATGTCTAGGTAAATAACCCTCGAGATTCCATTCTGGTTCCTTGTTAATTTTGAGTTAGGCATGTGGTATTTGATCCCAAGGTAATAACAACTATCCCAAATTCTATTAAGATTAGTGAAAACTAAGCCATTCAGTTCTCAACAGGGAGCTAACTGTGCCTTGACCAGTTCAGCTATTTGCAGACCATTTCTGTATCAGAGTTAGAGAAGGTGCTACCTCTGCAGCTAATAACTCCCATGCAGGGCAAGAAGGTTGAGACTTGCTGCTTCTTTCAAATGCCCTAAAATAAACAAACTCCTTTGTTCCTTCCTCCTGTAGTAACAGAAGTGACCAGATGGGAAAAATCAAACAAAGGTTTTCCTGATTATATCCATTTTATTATAAACAGCTGTTTTTCTCCAAGTCATTGTTAGATCTTACACAATTTCTTGATGGTCTTATGCACAAAAGTCTATCAACAGTCATTTTTATATCTATGTATATAAAAGGCTTTTAAGTCTTCATATTGTTGATTTGCATTCATTCATCAGCAAAATACAAATAACCATTTAGCAGACAAGATGAACTCTACAACTAACACATTTTACAGGTTTTATCAGTTTGCAAATTCACAGAGCAGCCTCCCAGGGACCAACACTTACATGTCTCACAATCAAAACAAACAACATCTGCAGTCCTCAGAAGATACTTAGTAAACAAAACAAGGTGTGTGCTGACTGCAGTATTACCATAAACAAATACCACTAAAATATTTTTTTCCCATACTTGAGAAGTCAGAACTGCTTCCAGATTCTCAGGAATAAAACACAACCTGAATCTCTGCTCAAAGTCACCTTAATGCTGGGAGATCAGCCCCTAAAAAAGGACTCTGAATCAATACCTTTCAAAATTAAAAAAATCCCAGCAATTTGACATAATCACCAAACAAGCTCTTAATGAGGCTGTTTGCAATTAGCTTGGAAAAAAGAAACATCAGCAATAAACCTGCCAAATCTTAGGCTGACTGCAACCCCAGAGAGTAGGAGAGAGCTGAGAAATATTGGCAGAACTTCCCAGCATAAAGGCTAAGGGTGTGACAAAGGAGAGGAAGTGGAAAGCGAAAGGGTGATGGTTTCCCAGCCCCTTCCAAGATTTTTGTCTGCAGAGTATCTGTACATGTTAGCGAACCCCCGAGGTTAGGCTGCTAACACACACACTGTGTGTGGCTCGTGTCCATGTGTGCCATGTGTGTGACTAAACAGGCCCTGATGCACCACGGCAGGCAGCTGACTCCAATCACAAACTTCAGTCCGCAAGTATCAGTGGTTGCCACATCTAAGCTGTGTTAAGTAAATTACAAACGTTTAATTCTATTTTTATATTCATTAAATCTTTAAAAACCAAATAGCAAATTTAAAAAGTCTGAAGAACTTAACCGGTTTTGAACATTGAACATAACCTGTACTGAAGATTTTTGAAGGAAGCTGCAAAATAAAAACAAACGTAAAATTCAAAAATGTGTTTGGAAACATTTCAGCTGCTTTTCTTTCTAGCATTTCACATGTAACTATTTGTGGTTTAGCTAGGAATTTTTTAATATTCATTTGATTCAATGAACAGATGCCAAAGCTTCATCTCAAAATTCTCTGTAAGAGTTTAATTTATTTTTGAAAAGGAGGTGATAGGTTTTAAATATCTAACTCTTCTTCAGAAAAAAAGCCCAGAAACAAAACTCAGCCAAAGGTCATGCTTGTTAAACACATACATCTATGAAATTCAGATCAAAACACTGCTTCCTGCAATTAAAACATTTGCCACATTTCCCACTGGGCTCAAAATTCATTCCTTTTGCTATTGAGACAGAGGGCAAAAATGAACTCTTTTCTAAAATGAAAAGTTTAGAAACATGCAGCTGTGCAACTTCTGAACTACACAGAGCCACACCAAATATACGCACGCCCTGGAGAGGTCATCCTCCTTCTTATTCATATGACCAAGGGATGAGATAAAAACAGTCATCTGATCCAAAAGTCAGGAAATGCAATTCCCTGTTACAATCTAAGCCCAAACCCACATTCCAGCAGCTCCCTCAGCCACTGCTGGACCAGCCCAGCACCACCCAGGGCACTGCAGGAGACCTTCCTGAGCCCCAGTCACGCCAGCTCCCACCACCATCAGCTCCTGCCAGTGCTCCCCTTCCCAACGCCACCACCAAATGCTGAAAGGAACTTTGCAGCCACTCCCAGCCCGACTGTGAGGTCGTTAAGGAATCCTACAGAACAGTGGAACTCAGCAGAAGGAGGGCAAACATTACAGCCAAACAAATTCCTCTGGAGTTATGATGTCTGAGACACAGGTATCCAGGTCCAGTTTGCATCTCAGCCACAAGCTGCTTGGTTAGACAAAAATCTCAACATACCTATTGCATAACACGAACCCAGCTTCTTGGCCAGGATTTTCAATCTCCTTGCACGGGGACATCTTTTTGTTGTTTTTTTTTTTAAATATTATGTTTGAGGTTAGCTGTTTAATCAGCATATTGTTTAACAAAACAACGCACCTCTCACCAGCTTTTAAAATCTAATTATTTTTCTGGACCAGTCTCTCATGTAGTACAGTTACTTTACAAAAATCAGGCCACCCAGTTTGCAGGTATAGGCACTTACATATTAGAGATGGAGGCACTCTTGACAACAACAAAACCTGTTCAAATCTGTCACATTAAGCAGGACATACAAAGAAAGGAATGTAGGAACCTTGGACTAATAGCTCTGTAAAAACAAATGCTACATCTCCTCAAATGTGTTATTAATTAAAAATAAGTCACTTCTGAAAATTGAGTATTTATTTGGAAGTTCCCTAAAACTACAGAAACAAATAGAAAGCTTTCTCTACAGTTAAAAGTTAAAACTTCTTTCCCTACATAAAATACAGTGATCATTTTGTTTTAAGAAATTAATCTATGATTCAAAACAAACTATGTTCAGTTCCTGAGGCTTTTACTAGTTATGCAGCTAAAAAACGGGCACGCAAACAGCACAAAATAAATTTCAGTACCAATTTGCACTCGCCACCTCAGTTACTCTCTCTGGAGATGAGCTTTTCTCTGTTTCTCAAATCAGAGACACCAGTAACCAGCTTTTTTTCCTCACATTTTTCTTCCTCTCTCCTCTCAGAACAATTCTCACCTTCTGCAATAGCATTTTTCAGTCCTTCAGAAAACTATACACAGTTCAATTCAGTAGATTCTTAGATCAAGTCACGGCTGATTACAGCACCTTATTTATCCTAGTGTGTCTGAATACAGAGAATATTCTGGTTAAACTGTTACACAAAATGCTGTAAGCTGGAACCAAGAGATGTAATGGCAATCTGCTCATTACCTTTTGAAGTAAATGCTGTCCCAAGGAGTGAAAAAAGAACATTAATATAAGCATTTTCACCTCCACTATCATGGCAATATTGCTTTATCTTGCATTATTCCCTGATGGCCACTTGTGTCATTTAGAGGCTCTGCTGGAAAAAATCCTTCATGCTTGCAAAGGCCCTTAGAGGCCAAATAGTTTCTGTCTCAAAGTTGAATCAAACATCTCAAATTCAAAATATTTGAAGTTTATTTAAAATCAAATTCAATAATATTTAAATATTTTTACATTAACCATTGGCAAGAACACCCCTCAACAGCAGCGGTCATTCCTCCCTTAGTAAATCCAAAGAAAAGCACTCCAAAAATAATAATTCAAAATATAAAGAAATAAGTTAAGCAGGCTTTTCTGTAATTCTGCTCTAAGCTTCTGTACTCTCAGGGAACCAGCTCTGACATATATTGACACTTTGTTTTATCAACCTAAAAAACCCCACACAAGCAGTTACACTGATGCAGAATAGCCTGAAATCACGTTACGCTGTCTTTCAAGGAGATCACAAGAGGATGCATAGCAAACACAGACCACTGAAGACCATGATTCCTTGCTTGTTCAATGACATGGAAACCAATAAACAGCCTCTTTCTGTATCAGCATTAGATATAGATTTATTATTGACTCTGTTAAGAACTGGCTTCTATTCTACTTGAAAATCTCACAGTGAAATAAATGAGCTTTTTTATAAAAAAATACTGTTATGCAATTAATAATTTAGTCTGCTATATGTGTGAATTAAAAACTAGCAGCCATCTAAACCAAGTGTTACACGCAAAGACAGCTACCAGCAAAATGCCAAGGCCACTTAGCCACAGGATCAAAACTCACACATTTCAAATATAGCATGAAAACACGCCCCCAAAACTCCTTGAGCTTTGAAATACTACAAATGAAGAGATGATACAGCAGAATGCATCATCTATGGAAGCCCATTTGCACAACACAGGACTTGAAGGGTTTAAAAAAACCCCAAAACATAACACCAACTAACCACCCAACTAACTAAAAAACCCCCAAACAGTATGCTATGAAAATTTAGGAGGTCCAGAGGATTAGAGGATTGTGGTACTTTAAAATCATGCTGCCATCACTAGTGAAGAGCCCACATGCCTGATGCCAGCCTTGCCTCGTGCTCACTCTGCAGCACCCCGCGTCTGGCCCGTTGGCCCGGTTACCAACAGGGAAACAGCACAGGCCCCAAAATGTGGGCACAGGTTGACCACAGACACCCTAGGACTGTTTGCAACTTACTGATGGTCAGCTGCTGGTGAATGAAGAAAAGCAACCGTGAGAGCCTAGAAGAGACTGCTTTAAGCCGACAGTAAGACAAGGAACAGAAAAAGGCACTTGATCCAGCCTAGGAAAGAAACGTCATCCACATCACACAGTACACAGGCCAGGGTCTGGAGGCAAAAGGACAAGACCCGTCTCCAGGCTCCACATCTAATGACAGGACAGGATCTCCAGTGCGAGAGTGAGACTGACATGAAGGAGTTGTCATGGGAGTGCTGGAGCTGTGCACCAGTTCCTGCCTTCCCACCAGCTGCAAGGACCTGCCTCTGTACCTGCGCTCAGAGAAGCTCCGCCGCCCTTCTCCTGCAGCCAGCCCTCCCACCCCAAGGACACAGGACCAGGTCACAGCCATCCAGAACCACACACAGGAGTGTGGGCGGTGTTCTCCTCAAAAACTCTGGACTGGAGTTAACTGGAGTTTAACTTTAAGACCTACTTGTTCAGGAATGGCATCTAAAATGGTCCTTCTGAAACCAGATTTTAAAAACTGAAGTACGTACAAGTTGCTATCCCTTTCTGCCTATCCCTTACACAATTTTAGAAGTTGAATTTAGCTAGTCTGTGTTTCCAACTGAAGTCATAAAACCCTTGTGCTGCAAACTCTTGTGGTAAGGGAGAACAGTTCTTACAGCTGAATATACTCTGCCAGTTTAATTGCAAAAGACAAACAAAAACAAGGAAAAAAAAAAGCCAAGTTGTTCTTTTTAGTATCTCATGCAATTCTTATTTCTCCCTCAATTTCTTTGATGACCAATGAACTCGGCAAAAAGTTCTGGTGGCTACTTTACCCCTTTATTCAAGCCCATAACTTGCAATTTACTAAGGCAATTATAATTAGCTTTGGGAGATATGAAGTGTTTACCATGTATATCTGAATGACTTGTTATTTCTTCCAGGGAAAGAACAGGAATACAGCACAATTGCTCCATGCAGTACAAATTAAAATGAAAGAATATCTGCTTAGTAGTCAAATACATCAGAGATACATGTGTTTCACATGACAACCTTGGTTCAAAGTTATTTTAAAAACCCCAACAACACAACAAACAAACCTATGCACTTTTCCCTTTTGCTTACCCTTCAGAAAATGTTTGCTAATGCATTCTGTTTATTCCATGATAGACAAAATCCAAGCATGTAAAGACAAATATCTCTATTTTCATTTCCTACATTCATGAAAATCTTATTATTTTGCTCATGCCAAATAGGTAACTAATTCCTCTGCCTTAAAATAAAATAATTTATATTCAATCAAGTGTCCTCAGTCCTATTCTCTCCATCTTAAACAATGCATTTAAAATTTTTATTTAATATTTTTCTCACCAATATTGTTTCACTTAGTTATGATACCCTAGATATTACCTGAAGCCAAACCAGCATTTATTTCACTCCCATTCATTTAGTGCTAGCTTTCCCAAATTCATGAAGGTGACTGTCTGGTAAAACAGACAGGGCTCCTTAACAGAGGCCCACTGAGCCTTCAGCTGCAGATCATGTAAGTCACAGGGAAATGTCCAATGCCAAGCCAAAAAGAAATATCTTTTCACCCTCTTGTCAAACTATCAGGTTAGACTGCATATTTTGCAAACAATTTTACACAATTAGAATGTCACCAGCATGAGTTTATTCGATTACTTGAGGGGCAGTACAAAAGATTTTTAAATTTCAAATTGTCCAGCAGAGTCTCTCAGCCTGGCTAGGCACATCCCAGATTCTCTGAAGTGTTTTATTTAGAAGGCAATGTTGTAAAATATACTCTGGCACCTTCAACCTACTTTTCAGACTACAGAGCAACACTAAAAGGATTAGAGGATTTTACCAGGATGCAGAGATGTTTACCTAGGAATCAGCAGCAGCAGTATAAAAAGACTAAAGTTGTGCTTTAAAGCATGTGTGTCTGTGTGTGGGTTTTCATCCTTCTGAGCCTCCTTTATTTATGAAATTAATAATCCCTAATAGTAACTTCCTAGTGAATGCAAGCTGCTCTTGATAACATGGGAAAGACTAGTGTCTTGATCCTAAGGATCTGTGATACTCCACACTAAGTGGATGCTCTTTTAATAATGACTAACTCTTCCCTTCACCAAACAGACTGGGGGTGGAGGGTGAAATGTGTTGCTCTTTTCTTCTGCAGTCAGGCCATTCTGCTGGAGGAATGCTGAAGAAACACTATCCTTCTCATCAAGCTCTCAGTCACACCCTTCTCTCAAAGTCAATTGTCTGCACCTGGTTTAGCTTGCAAAATAAACACTAAACATATCTCAGGTAAGGATGTCATCTAAAACTAGGAGTCTCGATTCTGAGTATTACCAGCTTAATTTTGTATCACATGTTTACACTACCACACTGTTGATGCATATAAAGGACAAGGTATACTTCCTGTATAAAATCTGTCATTTGGCATGTAGCACCAACTACTTCACGCAGTTTTCTCCAATTAGCAGTATTACTCTCCATCCAATTAAAAGAACAGGGTATGTTTAGTTTATGGACCCTTCTAGCACACCAAGCAAAAATTTTTTGTGATCAGTTAGAAGATTTACGAAGAATGCATAGAGCATAATATTTTGCATTATGTGCGAAATTCCGGATCATTAACCTCTTAAGAAGCAAGTCCTCCACACAGCTTCCCCGGACAGAGCTTCAGACAGGTCTTTCTTATCCACACTAAAAGTAAATTGGATCATCACCTCAGGAAGCAGCCTGCCTACTAGGGAAACAAGTTGTCAGCCACGCATATGAGCATCAGCCTATTTAACAGACAAAACCACAGTTGCAAGGCAATAAATACTGTTCTTTACAATTCATGCTGATTACAAGTAAACATAAAAGACAAAGACAATTTCACCTCCCAACAATTCAAAGGCCGGTTCACTGGCTGTTGAAAAGTCTTGCTGTATGAAGAGTCAGGAAATGAAGGGGTTGGTATCCACAAGCAAGATGAACTGAAAAGCAAATGCCCTTGAAATATAATTTCAGAAGAAATGAAAATTATATTCGGAATTGGAAATGGGTATGTAATCAATTTTTTACATATAGATGAAGTCTTCGATAGCAGTATATTTTTAAATTATATTTCAGGGATGGTCTATTTCTGGTTTCCCATTACAACCTGTGTTAATAATTCTCCAATGAGCCTGGGGCCAAGACACTACCTCTTCCTAGATGGAATACATTACACTGTAATAATTATACATACATTCATGAGTTCTGTTTTGTACTTTTTTTTTTTTTTTTCATTCTTTATCAAAAGATTCCCAAGGCAGGACTAATTGCTAGCTCACCCAAAGAAATTGTTTCCACTCTTAACTCATTCAACCGTCTGTCCTTGAGACTGCAAAGCTACATGATTGTTAAACAACGAGGAGCATTTGGAACCAGGCAAGTTTTAAGTCAAAGGACAACACTGACACAGGAATAGGCACAGCTGTAGATGCAATCACTGATATATGTTTAAAATACATGTTGAGTTCTTCATCCTCTCTATTCTTGCATAATGAGGTCTCTTCAAAAAAACTATCCTCGTGCTGACAGCAGCCAAGACATTGGCCACATCCATACACAGCAAGTTTCCTCTCATGACTGCTGTAGAATTTGTGCAGCGCTCTTCTGTGTGCCTATGGAAACTCTGAACTGCAACATGCTGGTTTTTGTTGATAGTATCTCAAGTCTGAAATTCAGAAGTGAATGAAGATACAATTGGGCTTTAGGTTGTGAAGCAGAGTCAACCCCACTGCAAAGGAAGGTCTAACAGGTTAGATAAGCTAAGAATAGGACCAATACAAGGCAAGTAATTATTTTTCTCCTATCAGAACTCACATAACTGCTCAGGGGTACTGAAATATAATAAAAAAGACAAGGATGAAAATTCAAAACAATAAATTAACAAAGCTGTTTTCAGCAACATGTTTAGATATTATGCAATAATCCTGGACTGAACACACACACCAAATAGACCAACACTAACCAGCGGCCCTAGCTCTATGCATCTTATACATTGAAAGACAAAAAGACTGCTGGAAAAAGAGAGCCTGTGATTATTTAGGTAAAGATCACAATTTATGCTGCATCCTAGAAGTAAGACCAGAGAGGCAGACTAAATACTAACACCAGCTTTTGAGTGCTTACCTTCAAATTCACTCTACTTTTTTTTTTACTACTGCAATGCAAGTTATGTAGAAATATTAAATATAAATTTAAAGACCTCTTATGAATGTAACACTAATACTAGAATGTTCATTAGAAGTTAACATTAGTAGATCTTGTTTGAACCACGGCAGAATTTGAACTCAGAAATCTGAAGTATTCGATAAGCCCTAACAACTGCAAGAAATTCAATAAGCCCTAAAACTTGCAAGCTAAATTAGGTGAATGATTAATCCTTTGTAGGTCCTTTGAATGCAGCTCCTACATACAAACACACAGCCTCCCAAATTATTTCTGTATGAAGTGCTTGTAATTCTAAGAAAAAATGTCTGAAATAAGCACACATTTCCGAGAGTTGCTCTGAAATGCCAAGTGGACAGCTTATGTCTAGAACAGGTAGTTTAGATAGTTAGAAAAGTAAATATAAGCTACCAAAGAAATCCTCAATTCTACAGCAGTTTTTCTTCATGAAGGACAAAAAAGTGTTACTTGAAAGATGATGTGCAAACACAGGCTGGATTGCCAGATCTTAGGTATCTGTATTTCTTAGAACAGGTGGTTCAGACAAATTCTGCTACAGGCAAGTCTAAATCTTGATTTTAGGCTTTAGGTTAAAAGAAATGGTGTGCACAAATAATGAACCTCAAATGCTTTACTAGTCACAAAATCAAAGCTGTGCTTCAGGCAAATGGCAGTAGAACATCTGACAAAGTACATACCTTCAATGCATTTTATGTCCCATTTTGCAACAAACAAAAATCAGTATATGACATCACTGTGGATCAGTTGTATATGAAATCACTAACCAATCAGTTGTGGATCAGTTTACACATAAAAGTGTGAAACCACTTTTATGTTTTATCAAAACAGGTTACAGTAGGCACCACATTGACTGATGTTTTGGTGCTTATTCACAGTAGAGAGGAGTGGAGAATCACAACCTCTAGAAAATTTTTACATGAAGGTGATTGCATAGACCAAAAAGGTCCTGACCATGCAGGCCAATGTAATTGGACAATCAAAAGTCTTTGTTGTAAAGCTCCACAATCCACCTCACACAAGGACTCTTGGCCTCACTTCTCAGATTATGAAGCTGACAGCTGGAATGCCCTGCTCTGCTGTTTGAAGATTGCTAAGAAAATCTTGCATCTTTCACTAGTTCATTCTTTTGCACTAGTCATCATCCAACACGTGCAGCAGCTGGAAAAACAGAGGTTTGCACTGAACAGAAAGATTTCTTTTGATTTGCAATGAAAACCATTACCATCACAGCTCACCTGATATGGAACCAATAACAGTTTTAAATGTCAGGCATCAAAGGAATCTAAGCACGGAATCCAGCCTGAGTTCTGGAATTTATGCCACTTAAGACACATATTCAACAGAGAAATACTTCCCACTTTTGCACATGCAAGACTTTCCATACCTGTGTTGTAGTCCTGACTAAAACAGGATCCAAAAACGATACTAGCCCTAAACAAAGAGTTAGGAAGGGTTTTTTGTTTTGTTTGGGTTTTTGCATGAGGAAGCAATAATCCTCCTTAAAAGGGATGCATTCTCTTCCCATTTTCTTTTTTCTGGGGTTTTATTACATACCTAATGGACAACTATGGGCACTTGGCATCTTCAACCACCTCAGTCTCAGTTAAAGGCTTAAAGGCTGCTCACGGACAGAAGCCAGAGAAACCATGTTCTGGTCTTTATGGTCTTTCTTATCATCCCTTTCTGACTGACAAAATAGGTGTCCTTAACAGAACCAAGATGTGTGAAGTATATGTGAACCTACACAAGCCCAGCTAATGATAACTACATAAACTCAATGACAGAAGTGAGTCAGGATGGCTTTCTGTATAGCATGGCACAAACAATCAGATGTATTATGTACATCCTCCTCTGCATTTAAACAAAAAATATATATAAATCATACCAAACAACCAAAATTAGCTTAGCAAAACACACTAGGTCCTGTCACTGTGTATAAGGACTAAAATGCAATGTAAGCCCACTGCAAAGCAACTGGCTGTGGACACCTGCAAGAGGTACAGCGAAGCAGAAAGCAAAATTCAAAGCATTAGCATGGTGCATGTAAAGGAAGCTGGGTGACTGCCAACAGTAGTAAGGGAAGAAGAGCAAGCATGGGATCTCAG
>VYZR01009735.1:0-10599 GCA_013400675.1 Oxylabes madagascariensis | reverse complement strand
ATGGGAAGAGGAGGCTGTGGTGCTCCCAACTATCATTCCCCCATCCTAGCCAGGAGCAGCCTCCATGCCCTCACAGGGACTTGTACCAGGAAAGGCATGGCTGGAGGATCACCTGGGAGCAAACCAACCTGGAAACGCGGCAGAGGCACCTCCAGAGGGCAGCAGGTCTCCAGGTGATGCTGTCCCCTGGTGTCCCCAGGGGCTGCAGAGGCCGGTTGTGGTCACCTGGCTGCTCATCGCCATGGATCACTGAGGGACCTGGCACGGGCCTGTTTCAGTCTTCACAGACTCCTTGAATGGTTTGGGTTGGAAGGGACCTTAAAGATCATCCAATTCCAGTCCCTTGCCATGGGCAAGGACACCTTCCACTAGATCAGGTTCCTTCCTTGGGGTATCTACTTTATTTTCTCTATGAGTTTCTCCCAGGTGAGTCAAACATCAAAGACCAAACAAAGGACAATTGTGCCTGAAATTCTACCAGAGTCATGGAGGGAATTTTCACCCCATTTTTTTTTTCAAAGGTAAAAGTAGGTCCATTTGGCGATTCCATAACTAACTTAGTAAGTGTGTGTATTGAGTTAGTGAATTATTCTTCCCTCATCACAAAAAAGTTCCCAAGACCTGAAGAACTAGAAATCATTTCCAAATAAAACTAAGACCTTTTCCAAAGATTTTGACTGATTTGTAATGGCTTTCCTTTGATAAACCTACTAACCCAATGCATTGTAGCAATCCATAAAAGTAACAAGCATTTCAAATCTCAGGACTGATAAATGTTTTTTCCACCTCTCTTCTTTGCTGGAAAGAAGGGATTTCAGTTCCACTATCACTCAAAATATTTGTTGTAAATTAATTCCAGAAGTGCTAGTGAATAAAAATTCCTCCTCCATTCTAACCTGTCTACCCAATAAGGCTTCATTACCAAAACCCACAGGACTGGAGGGGTCTTTGAAAATGCTGTGATTGCCCTGAACTAATCTCCTAGGCTTTGTGAGGAAGGGAAAGGTAAGAAAAAGACTTTTGCTTTAAGTTGGGGTGAATCAAGGGTGGAGTCCAAGCAGCAGCTTCCCTGCCTTGTCACCCCAGAATTACCTCCTGCTCGCTCCTCCAGCAAAAGCTGGGTGGCGTTCCCTGGATTTGTAGCTGGATTGTCAGGGAACACGGTTCTACTTCAACAATTGGTGGCTTGACAAACTGAATCTGGACAATCTCCTCAACCCAGGATAATAAAATGAAAGACCAATAATTGGATTTTTGTAACTTTTTTCTTTCCAACACCCCAGGTGTTGGAATTTTTTTCTATTTCTAAACCAACCTGACTCCTTTGGGGATATTAAAATGCAAACAGCACTTGAAATGTGTTTGCTTGCTAGATTCCTTCCTCTGTTTTGCTGTTTGTTCAGACTGATGAATGAGACATAAAATCAAATGTTCGCAACAGTCCTGATGTCCACTATTCCAGAGAGATCCATACTTTGGAATTTGCCTCCAGATAATTTCCCTTGTGGANTTGCTGTTTGTTCAGACTGATGAATGAGACATAAAATCAAATGTTCGCAACAGTCCTGATGTCCACTATTCCAGAGAGATCCATACTTTGGAATTTGCCTCCAGATAATTTCCCTTGTGGAAATCCATCAGAGGAAGGGTGTTATCTCAGCCAGTGGTGATCCTTGAAACTGCGAAACCAAGGGTGAAGATCCAACCTTCTCTTAAATAATATTTTCATCCCACATGTCAAAAAAAAGCTGATAAACACCCCATTGCTCAGCCAGTCTCAGACAGGATCCCTGTTGTTCTGTTTGATGAGGCTCTGGCTGGTTTTCCTTTCTCCTTTCTCAACGTGCAGCAGCTTTATCCAGAATCCAGCAGGATCAGGAGGTGACACTTATCAGCTTCCTGGCCTCCAAATGAGTTGGTGGCTCTGGAACCCTGAGGTGAGGGTGAAAATGAGGATGATGGAGCTTCACAACGTTGCACGGTAAAAATAGGAAGGACCTGGAGCTTCTAGAGTGATTTCAGAGGAGGCCACAGAAATGCTCCAAAGGCTGGAGCCCCTCTGCTCTGGAGCCAGGCTGGGAGAGCTGGGGGTGTTCACCTGGAGAGGGCTTCAGGGAGACCTCAGAGCCCCTTCCAGGGCCTAAAGGGGCTCCAGGAGAGCTGGAGAGGAACTTGGGACAAGGGATGGAGGGACAGGACACAGGGAATGGCTTCCCATTGCCAGAGGGCAGGGATAGATGGGATATTGGTAAGGAATTCTTGGCTGTGAGGGTGGAGAGACCCTGGCACAGGTTTCCCAGAGAAGCTGTGGCTGCCCTTTGATCCCTGGAAGTGTCTAAATCCAGGTTGGACGGGGCTTGAAGCAGTCTGGGCTAGTGAAAGGTGTCCCTGCCCATGGCAAGGGATGGGAGAAGATGAGCTTTATTTTCCCTCCTCATCCAAACCATTCTGTGACTCTCTGGTGCCCAAAAACCCTTTGGAATGGAAGGCACCTCCTCAGTGCAGGGAGATTTGAGCTGGGCCTCTCCCACAGCAGCTCCAGGTGGGTGCTGGGTGCTCAGCACAGGCAGAGCTTTGTGCAGTAGCAGGAGCAGTTAATTGCACAAAACAGAGGGAAGGCAGATCTCACACAATGCCACGCACAAGTGATGAAGAGATACCAGGATGTGCTGCCAGCTCTCTCCTGTGTTCTTCCCCCTATGCCCTAAATGGCATCAGCTGTCTTGTACTTGCTGAAGAAAGGAGGAAGAACATGACCACTCTCTTTAGGTGAGATCTGAAGCGGAAACAGAACCTCAAATGGAAAGTGAGTGAAGTTACAGCCCGGTAACCCAGCTGATTACAAAAAAAGAAACTTCTCGGACTCGAACCTGACTGCTGATAGGCTCTCTGAAAGTCAAGTGCACGCAATAAATAACCCCACCCTTTCTATTGGCCCAGACTGCTCTGAGCTGTGAATGGGCCAATTTAGACAGCTCCAGACCCATATCTCTCCTCCCATTTTCAGACCAGCCTTATACCCTGAGGCTCCAGGGGACAGCTTTCAGCTCACCCCGGCCTGGAGGGCAATTCGGGGCCTGTTTGCAGCAGGACCGGACTTCTCACAGCCTGAGGAGCCTTTGTGGGTTCTTCTAAGGTAGACCCTGTTCTAATATTAGTAGTGTGTGAGAATTGTGGTCACACTGCAGGCCTTCCACTGCTAAAAGTGTAACAAACCAGCTCCATCTGTCATTCAGCTGTTGGCAACAGGAAACCACCACCAGCGACTCAACACACGCACGACGACAAGAAGAATTAGAAGAATTAGAGTTTTCTCTTTCTGCGTGCTNGGCTTCAGGGAGACCTCAGAGCCCCTTCCAGGGCCTAAAGGGGCTCCAGGAGAGCTGGAGAGGGACTTGGGACAAGGGATGGAGGGACAGGACACAGGGAATGGCTTCCCACTGCCAGAGGGCAGGAATAGATGGGATATTGGTAAGGAATTCTTGGCTGTGAGGGTGGAGAGACCCTGGCACAGGTTTCCCAGAGAAGCTGTGGCTGCCCTTTGATCCCTGGAAGTGTCTAAATCCAGGTTGGACGGGGCTTGAAGCAGTCTGGGCTAGTGAAAGGTGTCCCTGCCCATGGCAAGGGATGGGAGAAGATGAGCTTTATTTTCCCTCCTCATCCAAACCATTCTGTGACTCTCTGGTGCCCAAAGACCCTTTGGAATGGAAGGCACCTCCTCAGTGCAGGGAGATTTGAGCTGGGCCTCTCCCACAGCAGCTCCAGGTGGGTGCTGGGTGCTCAGCACAGGCAGAGCTTTGTGCAGTAGCAGGAGCAGTTAATTGCACAAAACAGAGGGAAGGCAGATCTCACACAATGCCACGCACAAGTGATGAAGAGATACCAGGATGTGCTGCCAGCTCTCTCCTGTGTTCTTCCCCCTATGCCCTAAATGGCATCAGCTGTCTTGTACTTGCTGAAGAAAGGAGGAAGAACATGACCACTCTCTTTAGGTGAGATCTGAAGCGGAAACAGAACCTCAAATGGAAAGTGAGTGAAGTTACAGCCCGGTAACCCAGCTGATTACAAAAAAAGAAACTTCTCGGACTCGAACCTGACTGCTGATAGGCTCTCTGAAAGTCAAGTGCACGCAATAAATAACCCCACCCTTTCTATTGGCCCAGACTGCTCTGAGCTGTGAATGGGCCAATTTAGACAGCTCCAGACCCATATCTCTCCTCCCATTTTCAGACCAGCCTTATACCCTGAGGCTCCAGGGGACAGCTTTCAGCTCACCCCGGCCTGGAGGGCAATTCGGGGCCTGTTTGCAGCAGGACCGGACTTCTCACAGCCTGAGGAGCCTTTGTGGGTTCTTCTAAGGTAGACCCTGTTCTAATATTAGTAGTGTGTGAGAATTGTGGTCACACTGCAGGCCTTCCACTGCTAAAAGTGTAACAAACCAGCTCCATCTGTCATTCAGCTGTTGGCAACAGGAAACCACCACCAGCGACTCAACACACGCACGACGACAAGAAGAATTAGAAGAATTAGAGTTTTCTCTTTCTGCGTGCTCCAAGGATTGGAGCTCATCAAAAGGAGCAGATGGTCCCAAGCTGATGATCTGCAAGGGGTTTTTCAACTCTGGTGGACAGCTAAGATTGAGTGGGCAGCTAAGATTTAATTTGAACACAGGGACTCTCAAGGTAAGTGCAAATGATTTTCCAGCAGTTTTCCTTCCTTCCTGCTGCCTGTTTGTTGTCTGATGCTCCACTGGGCATATTCCCTTTGGGTATTTAAAGGTCTGGCCCATCTATGGACCAGTGATTACTAAAGCCTTTAGGATGGGATGTCCAATGAGCCAAACTGCTGCTGTGGACCAGGATAGGGGGTGTGTCTGTCTTTCCTTCTGGCAGCTTCCTGGTGCTGGGATTGGGAATGCCCTGAGGTGGGACTGATGCTCCAAGGCAGATGCTCATCCAGTGAGTTCTCTCTCAGGCACAAGTCAACCTTTTTTCTCTTAAAAATAGTGAAAGTAGATGATAACCAGGAGTGAATGCGTTTCATCCAACTGAATTTCTTGGAAGTGAGAGGGACAGGAGAAAGTGAAATCAGGGACCCAGTTCTGAAGTTGAGGGGAGGTGGAAGTTTGGGTGCTCAGCTTCCAACACAGCAGCCTTTGGGTGCTGGGGACAGTAGGGGGAAGGGTCGAATCTTTAATTCCTCATTTGTAGAGGTGCACATTTGGGATTTTTGAGAGTTTTTACTTTCTTCCACCCCACAGATGGTTTAAATGGTCTCACTGGTTGCAATATTTTGTTTTCGCCAGCTCCTCCACTGAAGCTGGTAAAACCACGGCAAAGTTTACGCTGGTTGTAGAAAAAGCTTCTGGCAAAGTTGGAAATCTCCAACGGAGCTGTAGGAAGAGTGGACTTGCTTCTTCTAGCCTGGTCACTTCCCAGGATCTGCACTAAGGCTATAACTTTCATTACTGATTAAAATTTAGGTCAGGCTGAAAATTCCAGAGCTCCAGATTGAAGCATGGATATTTCAGTATATCCGTGCTTGCTGTGGCCCTTTTGGGAGGGAATAGCACTTGCTCTCTTGTGGGATATTTGCATCTCAGACCTCCTCAGGTGTTTCCTCGGGGCTTCGTGGCCGATTATGCTCCACTGAATGCTCTTCAAAGTGCTTTAGTTACCCCACTCATGATTTGGGGCTATTTCTTGCCTCTCATGACTGGCTGCTCTGATGTTTAATAGATTATGGATCTTTAACAGTGCAAAACCAGGACGCTGCCAGCAGTGAGGGTTCCTGCTGCATGCAGAGCACACGCTCATGGTCCCGGCTCGGGTACGTGCTGGAGATGGAGAAGGCAGATGGAAATGAGGAATAAAAAAAGGACAGCTGCAGGGCAGCCCAGGCACCCTCATTAATATGCTCGGTCAGTCATTCTGTCAAGGTTTAGGTCATTTTTATCAGAAGATTTGAGGGCCGCAGAGCTTGTGATTCCTCGTTCGTATTCTGCTTTCTTCTCCCAGACCTCCTGCAGCGTTTTCATTATATTGGTACCCAAAAGTCAGTGAAAAAAACCCCTTCTGGCCCATTCTTGTTTTGTTCTGCCAATACAGGGCTATTGCCACCCCATGAGGATTACAAAGTGAAAACCTGAATTTTCTGGCGGAGGAGGAAAGGCCCAAGGCATATTTAAATGAAAACTTTGCAAAGGTGCTGCTGATTATTCTTCATCTTCTTTTCCAATGAATTCCCCCATTCGGTTTAATCAGCGTGGGGTGTTCTGGGGTGCTGTAATACCGCGGGCTTTCTGCTGAGATGGTGTGCTCCCAGCTCCTCTTAACTAAACCCACAATATCCCAGGATGGGCATCCCATTCCCTCATAATTCGGGCTGTGTGTCCCTTTCAAACACAGCTATCAGCTCCCTTATTTCTGCTTTGTGACTTTTTTCCTGACTTATCTTTCAACCTTTAATTCTCTGTGGCACCTTGATGGGCACATCAGCATCCGAAAAGGCCTTGAGGACATTTTCAGAAACAGACCAGGTTTTTTTGTCATCTCAAACAGGTGTGGAAAGGGGGGATTCACATGGATGGATTTCACGGGGATCACAGGGATGTGCTGAGCAGAGTCATCTCTCCTGGGCACACTGTTACTTCATCATTATTTGCCATCCTTCCTTCCCCTCATTCTTTCCATTCCATCTGTGCAAAAAAAGGAATTTCCTCACCACTCCTTCACGGTTCATGAGCCTCTGGAGGCAACCAAGCGTTCCCTCCATGTGGGTGAGTTCCCTTGTAGCCAGTCGTTTCCTGCAGGGGTTCTATCTCGGGCAAAAAGTCTTTCAGGACACCTGGGGCTAAATCCTACTGGAATCCTCACCAGCCCCAAAGTTTCCTTCCATGTCTTAATCCCATGTGGTGCAAGTCAGCTTTTTTCATTAGGCTGACGCCATGTTGCAAGATCAGAAGTAGCTGGAGGGGGGTAAAAAAGGATGAAATTCCCGCTTGCAGAGGTCTTGGCAACAAATTCCAGCCCCAGGGTCCTGATGCTGCTTGTGGAAGGAGCAGTTGCACCACTGGACACCACTGGACAAAACAGGCTATGCAGGGTCACAGTTCTTGCTTAAAAATAAATAGGAATGTAAATCAGAATTCCAATATTTCATGCTGGACAAGGCATTTGCTTCTCACAGGTCAGCCTGTTTTCCATACCAGGTTTAAATCCATCACAGTGTCCAGCTGAAAAATCTTCCTCGCCACCAAAAACCAAGCTGAAACCACAGCAGCGCCGTGTTTAAAAGTAAAAAAAATGGGGTCTAATTACATTTTCTTTCCAAAAAAAAGTTGTGACTGAGAAGGAGAACAATGTTCCTGTGGTTTTACAGAGCAATTTTGTCTTTGTTAATATTGGTCAGTTTTAATTTCAAAAACATTGTGACCTTGCCTATTCAAACTTCCAAACCCAGTGATAAATGTCTGAAAGAGAGGGACATGGTGTAGGAAGTGAACTGTGTGAAATTACTGCAAGGAATGATATCGCTTCATTTGCTGGAGACACAGCAAAGAGTGAGGGAATAAACTTGCTGTCCACCATGGAATCATGGAATGGTTTCTGTTGGAAGGGACCTTAAGGATCAGCTCATTCAAACTTCCTGTTATGGGCAGGGACACCTTCTACCCAAAAATCCCAGGTTTTTTCCAAGCCCTGTCCAACCTAGACTTGAACATTTCCAGGGATGGGAGATCCACCATGGGCAGGACGGGCAGGCAAGAGTCTTTCAGTGAAGGAATTTAGTGGTGGTCGTTAGGAAGTCATTTTCAGGCTATGGGAATTGGAGGGCTGAGATAGACTGATAGGAAGCAGTGGGAATTTCCATCACTGGAAGCTTTGAAGTACAAGTTAAGGGGTCTCTAAAAGTAATGACCTTCGTGGTGCCAGTCCTACATTTCTGCCACGCTGTGAGACACACGTGGCTTCTGAACTGAAATGTGCTTTTCAAAATCATCCCCCTGCATTTCCCCCTCTTTATTTATTCACTTACATACTTATAAAATAGTTTTCCAAATATGACTAAATCTCGGTGACAATTTCTGCTCCTCTGGAAGCCGTGGAATGTGTTACTGATCAAAAAGCAGCGAGCAGCACCCCTGGGGTCCTGTGTGTCAGGCACGTAGGACGCACAGCAGAAATAATAAACACATGGATCACCAATGAATTCTTTGCTACTTAACGAGTGGAGAAGAATGAAAAACTACTCAGTGTCCAGGATGTCTGGTCTGCCTTGGCGATGGCAGAATTGGGAATGATTTTGGTGGATGAAGGTTGGGTGAAAAACTCTTTGTCCCTTGATAAAGGGACCTTACAGCTACGAGGCAGAAGAGGTGCTTGGCCCCGTGGTCCCAGTTTACTACAGGATGTTGTTTCTTTATATATGAAAGGTCCCTCTTCTCCATGAAACCTGGGGTGGGAAAGAAAAAACTGTAACAAAATGCTTGGTGAAGAGGAACTGACAGACTTCTTTCAGCCTAGACATTTCCTTGCCCAACACCTGAGCCACGGTGGCTTCCAGGGTTATGTGAATGACTTCGAACAATGAAGTTTGGGGCAAAACATCTCAAAATGTGTCTATGTGAGGATGATGCTTGAAAAGTGGGCTTTGAATAGAGGTTGTGGAAAAAAATCAAGGTGTCGCCTGCAATATATGATTGAAAGAGGGAGAAGTGATTTTGTGCTAAGCACACAGAGAAATTGATAGAAAAGCTTTAAATTGACTTTTATCTCGACGTTTTTTCCTGGCTGTCTCTTGCATATTTGGCCTTGACCATTTTAGAAGCAGAGGAAGAAGAGCACAGCTGCTTGAGGCATTAATGCAGCAAACTTGCACGATTATTATTCTTTCTTTCCAGTGCAAGATGCCAATATTTGTGGTGTTTCTGTGACAGGACCTTTTGAAAGGTGGTGATTTCCCATGGAATGCTTTTTTTCCCCTGAAAATTGTGGTGAAAAAGTTGGAAAAAGCATTCTAAAAATCCCTGAGTGGTCTGCCAAGGAATAATAACTGTGACTGGAAGGGAATTGTGAATGTGGGAGTCTGTATAGGACTGGTTCTAACCAGGTCAGAAGAAGTTCTGGTTGTTTTAGTGCAGTACTGATGATGCCAGGCAGAGCATGGACACTGGCAAAGCCAGAAACTTTAGGAAATAAGATTTATTCTGGCTGTGAAGCAATAAATTCAGCCCAGATCAAATGTGATGTAACTTGAGAGTGGATCAGCCCCATAACTTCGGTGCCGTAAATAATGACTTTCTGTAACAAACCTGGTTGTGAGGTTTGACTTTGTTCTGCCTCATTTCTGTCTCCTTTGAGCACCATAAGGATATTTTGATATTATTTTATTTCTGAAAATCCAGTTAATCTTCTAATTTTGGATAAGGGATTAAAAAGTAATGGGTTCCTTCTTTTTTACGAGCATCAGAAAGGAAATAATATTGAGACAAGGTCTTGGCTGCTGCAAGTAGCCAAGAATAATCATGTTGTGAGTGTGGGACAAACCTGGCAGGGAGGATTGGTCTGGGTAGGAGTCACTTTCTCTATCTAAAAAGTCTTTTCCTCATGGCATCCAGACAAAATCTCTTTGTGGCAATTACTAGCAGAATATCTCCCAGTTGCCATCAAGCAAAACCTGCATTTTCATCCCAGACCCTGGAGATATCCCTGCAAAACCAAAGGGATTTAATAATAAATAATGGTAGTGAAATAAGAGGGAGCCCATCTTCAACCCGCACGCGGGGTGATCTGATGCCTGTGTCTGAGTGTCATCCCAAACACAGGGATGGGATCAGGGAAAAGCCTCTATTTTCCTTCAAACCAGGAAAAAGGGATAGCCTGTCTCTTGGAAAGTAGGGATCCAACAGGAGGGCTGGTGAAATCAGACTTTAAATAAACATAATAAACATACATGGACAAATACAGTCCAGGAGGCACCACAGCTTCTGGGGACCACCAGGGGTTTGGATGCGGCCACCAGATATTTAAGAGTGGGAAAGGAACACCAATATTGCCTGTTTTAGTAGCTGAGATGCTGCCTCAGCGTTCAAAAAGTCCTCGGAGAGTTCCAAAAATGGACTCTCAAAATGGAGTCTGATGGGTTGGTTATAAGACATCCGCGTCTTCCAAGAGCAGCAGGACACTGTCAATAAGCTTTTAATCTGCCTGAGGAGTGGGAACAGGGAGGTTCTGATGGGAAGGGAGACTACTCATTCCTAAAAGGGAAGAGAAAACCTTGGCCAGCCCATGAAAACAATGTCTGGAGGAAATGAGCTGCACAGCTTTTGCAGCAGCAGGATGGGGAAGCAGTCCTGGGGGCCAGCTGGGAAAGCAGAGGTACCTTCATCCTTCTTGGAGGGTTTGGAGCAAAGCTGGAGTCACCTCTGCAGCAGAAATCCCACCAGGAATGCCTTTGGCTCTGTGTGAAATGGATAAAATACCATGAGATGGGCATTGCTGCAGAAGGAGGCTGTGCAGGGGGGTGGCTGTGGGGTCATCCTGGTGGGCTGTGGGGTCTGGAGGGAGACTTGCCCAGGAATGGCTTCAAACTGACAGA
>VYZR01009733.1:4978-37906 GCA_013400675.1 Oxylabes madagascariensis | reverse complement strand
AACTATTCTGTGATTTTGTGATTGTTTAACCTACACAGGGGTGCTGAAGCCCTGGGTTTTCAATTGGCTCCTTGACCTTGCAGCCAGGAGGGATCGATTTGAGATGAGCACAGATGTTCACGTGGGAAGGCCGATATTTGCTTGGCTGCTTCAGTCTGAGCTTTTCTTTTTAAACATTTCCCAGAGACTTCCAGGAGTTTTTTTAACTTTTTTTTTTGCTGTCAGCACTCACTGTTATTTTAAGGAAGAAGGGAATGGCTGCTCTGCAATTTCTGCCGTGCTATTCATTGCCCAAACGGGTCTTATTCCCCTGAAGGAAAACAGGGAAGCAAAGCTGGGTTTTCTGGCCATCATAGGCTGGGGATTTATGAGTTCTTTTTTCCTGATATAAACTGCAAGCTGTAAGCGCCTTCAAACTTCTCTTCCCACTCTTTACTTCGGGAAGGTATGTCCAGAAATCTGTGAAAAGTGTTGATTGTAGACTTGCTGTGTGGCCTTTCAGCCCTTTCCTTTGTGTTGCTGCAAAAGCATTCCTGGTTTTGGCTTCCTGGACTGGATGTATTCACTGGAAACCTGAACGAGTGTTTAGGTGAATAAAAGCACTGCAAAATCCTCTGTAATGGCAGGATGGAAAATTCTTGGCTTTTCCAGTGGTTAGGAAATATGAATATGCTAATTGAGTGCATATTGCATGTGTTAGAGATCATGCCATACATGCACTGCTTATTGGCTCCTGTCCCTTACACAGTGTCTGCCACTAATCTCTGATAATTCCTGTATGGAATGTTTGACTTGTGCTAAGGCCTAGGACAGCTTTACAGACATCTGTAGCCTTCATTTAAAGGTTTCTGTCATGGTCCTCTGTGTAAACTTGCTGTCTGTTGTGCTGGTTATGTGTTGTTTTACTGCCTATTTCTGCAGGATTAGGCTCAGAGTCTGTGAAAGAAATGCCAAGTAGGACAGAATTCCAGTAGGATATGAGTTGGATAAATACTAGAGCAGTAGGGCATAGGTGCAGAATGGTGGAATCCCAGACTGGCTTGGCTTGGGAGGGATCTTAAAGCTCATCCAGTGCCACCCCCTGCCGTGGGCAGGGACACCTCCCACTGGCCCAGGTTGCTCCCTTTTTTTTGCCCTTTTTTTTTGCTGGAGCCCCCTCCAGCCTGGCCTGGGAGGATGTCAGCATTCCTGACAGGGAGAAGGATGCTCAAAGATGGCTCCTCTGCCCAGGAGCAGGGCACAGGTTGGTCACGGAGACCTTTGGATTTGGGATGTGGTGACCAGGCAGTGATCCCCACCAGCACTTTGGGAAAACAGTGCCAGACTGTTGTGGACAAGGGGAGGGGAGCGAGCTGTAGAACTGCTGATCTCCCACTTCCACTTCAGTCTTTGAGGGCTGGATGTGATGAAGTGTCTTTGACATTTCAACCAACTATTTAATTTCATATTTTCACTTTGAACAATCTTTGTTTTGAAGGCTTGTCATAATAATTGCAACACCACTGCCTTTGGTGTGCATCCCTGTTTTTTTTTTTTAAGCCTGAGCTGTCCCATATTTCCTTAGGAAGTTAAACTCCTGCCTATGATTGTGGTGAATTTCTTAATTTCTTAATTTGAGTTTTGTTTGTTCACCACTTGGCAGCTTTCCCCCAAAAAGTCAGCAACTCCTTTTGCTTATTTTTCAAGTGGTACCAAGTTGCCCCATGTATTTTCTGTGTTTTGGTGGGGCACATCAAGCCCAAGATAAATCTGGAGTCTCTTTTTCTCCTTCCACGTAGCTTGGTTTCCAAATGGAGTGAGGGAATGCCACCGTCTGCCTGTCCTATGGATGGGAAAGACTTTCAGGCTCCTGGGCTTGTTAACACGGAGCCTCTTGCCAACGCAAAATTACAAAAAGACGATGATAAACAAACTTCTTGCCAAAGCTCCCTTTCTGCTGACAGATTTAGTCTGGGCCCTCCTTCATCTTCCCTGGTACTGCTTTGTTTCAGAACGAAGATTCCAAAATATTTAAGGAAGAAGGGACTATTAGGGAGGATTGATCCCCTCTGTTTGCACTGTTCATCTTCCTGTTTCCCAGTCTCTAAACCCCATCTGGGTCCATCCATCAACGTGAACAGAGGAAGAGGAGAGGACAGGGAGAGATTTGCTGTGCTGCCTGATAGGAAAGTGGAGCTGGAGCTGCTCTTCAACCCTGCCTTGGGTTTCCAGTCTTGACCAGAGCAGAAATCCCAGAAGTGGCCGGAAAACAGGACCTGGGTGAAGATCACTGGAGGGCACCGAGGAACAACCGTGGCTGGAAGTGACAAATTACAGCCAAAACCTGCAGCAGAGTGGGTTTGACCAAATAAAGCCCAGGGAAGCCTGACCCATCTGTCATTAAAAGGACATCTCTGCCCTCATCTGATTTTAATTCCAGGAATGTTGTGTTACTGATGTGCCAACTTTGTACAGTGTGATCGGCTCCCAGACTAATTTAGATGTTTATCCTGTTACAATCCATGGGAAGGAATGATGTTTTCAATATTCGGGATATGGCTTCAAAGAGATTCTCCATTTTGGGTGGAGTAATTATAAAAATGGAGGGAGGGTAATTAGTGGTAGTGGTTGGAAATTCTGGAGCAAAACATAAATTCAAGCTTGTCTTTGGGGATAATGTGATAGAAAATGGATATTACACCTGAATCTTGGTCCTGCCAGTATGGTCTGGTTTGCCTTAGAATCATGGAATCATTTAGGTTGGAAAAGTCCTTTGAGGCCATTGAGTCCAACTGTGAACCCAGGCCAAGGCCACCACTGACCCGTGTTCCCTGAAAACTTCCAGGGATGGTTATTCCACATATTCCAATTCTTCCAGTGAGCTCACCCTTGAACCCATGGCTCTCCTGCATCTCCTCTGCATCTGTAAAACAAAGCCAAAGCGGTGATCAGTTATTTCACATTTTTAAAGAGCTTGGAAGGGGGGAAGATTATATTTATTACTGCCAGAAATTGTCTTTTATGGATATTGCTTTTGTATCTGGTTGTTCTGTCTGACTCCTGCAGTGCAGCTTCTCTTATGAGAAGGAGCAGTGGCTGGCTGGGAGAAAGGTCTAAAGCAGCTTGAGAAGGCTCAGATAAGAAGGATAACTAAGAATATTTTCGGTTGGTTTTTGTAGTGACTGGGTGATGTTGCGGGATAGATGTTTATAATCCAGGCTTTTCCTGGTGGCCAACCCAAATCTCCCAAGGCAGTGCTTGTGGAAAGGAAGGAGCAGGGACAAGTGTCTTCAAGCTGCGTATTCCAGGGAGCCTTTTCAGCAGAGCATAATGAAGTAGGGTAGGGAAGATAAAAGAATGCAGATAATCAGCTGGAGGAGGCCGTGGCTCAGTCAGAGAGCACTGAGTACAAGAGTACAGCAGGGTTCATCTCCAAAGGGAAAGTCAGCAAGGCCTCAAGTTAGAGAAATTAATAGGAATATATCAAGGAAGTTGTTTGAGAACTGCTGAGAATGGTTTGGGACTCACTGGGGCAGATATGTTAGATCTTTTAAAAAATACGTGTATTTATTGGTTACCTGCTGGTGAAACCCATCAGACTTGCAGATAAAAAGCTATGAAGTTGCAGCAAGGAATTCATCTGCATTAAGACATTTTCTTCTCTGGAAACAAGTTAATACAGCCCCAGCTGTGTCAGAATCTTTTGGTTTTTCCCATTCTGAAATGTCTTGTGGGGGGACTGGTTCAAGGCCAGGTTAAACAGGGCTTGGAATAACCTGGTCTGGTGGAAGGTGTCCCTGCCCATGGCAGGGGGCTGGAGCTGGATGAGCTCCAAGGTCCTCCCAATCCAAACCAGTCTGTGAGTCTGTGTTCAATCATTTCTCATTTATTTAGGCTCAGAGGGGTGTCTGTGTAAGCTCTGCCTAATTCAAATAGGCAAACACAATGTGCAGATATTTTGCCACCTACGTTCAGGTTCACCTGTGCAACAAGCGATTCCATCTTCCTAGTCCTTTTCAGGGAGGACAGGGATTTCCTTTACAATATTTCAATATGCTGTCGATGATATTAAATTGAATCAATAACTGAACTATCATTCTTTGATCCTCTGGCTTTTAAGCATATCATAAACTTCAGCAAATGGAAGATCAAGATTTTTCCTGCCTCAGCATTTATTTTTTGGGCAGTCTGAGGTCAGCAAATTCCAAAGTCAAGAGCTGCTTTGTGCTTATAAATTATCCATTTCATTTTTCATACAATGAAGACAAAAGGGCTTGGTGCTGTTAGCGATGTCGGGCTTTTCTCAATTGGAAGTGTGCGGATTTATTTAGTTGTTCATCTCAGAGGAAACAGTAGGTGATGAGAATGTGGTTTCTTGGGGTTTTGTCTCCCAAGGCACTCTCCTGTGTCTCCTCAATGAAGATCTGAGTGCTCCTGTCCTGGTTTGGAGGTGGATCTGATGGAAGATGTTGTAGGACTGTAAATTTTTGGGATCAGCTTTGTTTTCCCTTTGCTGGTTTTCGAGATCAGGAAGGTCAAGTGCTGTGGTGGAATTCCTTGCTCCAAGGCATTTCCATGAGGTTCTTTCCCTCCACTGGGGAGGTTGACATCAGCTGGTTGGAGCTGGATGATCTTTAAGGTCTTTCCCCCCCAAACCAGTCTGGGTTTCCATGTGTCAACCTGATGTGTTCACATTATATAAAACCCTGTTACATTTCCATTACAGGTTCAGTATTTTGTTTCACATGAGAGATGTTCAATCAACTCTTAGGTCAAGGTGTGGCTAAAAAAAGAATAAATTAAAGAAGAAGCTGCTCATTGTGGAAACGAATCTCTGAGCTCATGCCCACTGTCCCAGAGTTTTTTGGGGAAAGGTGGGATATACCCTTGTAACTTGCCTAAATTAACCTTTAACAGATGAATTGGAAGGTAATTTAATTATTGTTTGGCGGATCCCAAGTGAGGGTCAAGCTTCAAACGACTTAAGTGAAAAATTGTCAGAAAATTAGTGGAATTTGCATGGAGCATAAGGTCAGGAGGCCTTTTCATGTTCAAGGAGACTTTGGCTGAATATTATTAGCATGCAATTTGTATAAAATTCATTTAAAGAGGTGATGTGCAGGTCAAGGAAGAAAAGTATCTCTTTTCTTTGTTCATACTCTCTCATGTTGGTTCTGTGCCACCTGATGTGAAATAAATGACTTCTGGCACATAGAGAAAATACCACCCTCTCTCCAGCGTGTTAAGAACGGGTCTCTCAAAAGGCATTGCATCCCAGTGACACAAAAAACAAGGCAATGGGAGTTTAAAGTGAAAATCACCTTGACACTAGGAATGACTTGAAAGAAAATGGAAAAATGTCTGTTCTTCAGAACAGCTCTCATTTCCATTGTTTACTCTTTTCTTTTAAAGTTCTGAGCTACTATTTAATTTTTGGAGATCCTGAAAGACTCATCTGTCCATGTCGCTTTTAAAAACCCTGCAAAATATATTTATTTCTCTGTTTGTAAAGATTTAATTCCTTTGTTCTGAAAAGATAATGATAATAACTTTGTTAACTTCCTAGATTTTCCATGCCTGCTTTATTCTTTTAGGTTTTATATTGGGCCAGAGGTTGGACTTGGTGTTCTTGGAGATCTTTTCCAACCATAATGATGGAGGTTGCAAATCCCTCAATGGAGATGAGGGGATCTGGGCATGGTGTTTCCAAAGGCACAGAATAAACCAGTGATGGAGGAAAACAGTGGGATGAGATGTTCCTGGTGTCCTGTGTCTGTGGGAGTTTGGAGGTGTGGTGATTCCTGATTCCCAGGGGTGGGGGACAGAGTCACAGAGTCATTAAGGTTGGAAAAGCCCTCCAAGGTTGGAAAAGCCCTCCAAGGTCGTGGAGTCCAGCCATTCCCCAGCGCTGCCAAGGCCACAGTGACCCATTCCCGACCTCCCCTGTGGCTCTGTTTGCCCTTCACGTGGAGCACTTCCCTCCTGTGATGGCAGCCCGTCCTGCACTTTTGGGGAAGGATGAAATAGATGAAAACGTAACCAGGTTACAGCCACAAAGTATCCCGAGACTGTTTGCTAGCAGCTTATTCCCATGGCATTCCTGCTGGAGTTACTCCTTGCTGGAGTCTCTCGGAGCAACTGAGCGTCGCTGTCTCAGGGATTAGGAAGTGCTGGAAGCTCCTGCAATAGAGCAGCACTGGTGTTTGTCTGTTTATAATTAATTTTTAGTAGTCTTTTTGTTGGGTATTCATGGCCACAAGCGAACTCTGCAGGTTCTGGCGATGCAGGAGGTTTAATTTTGCTAATCCTGTTTTATTCCCATTTCAGTGTAGCTGTTTCAATGCCACAACATGGTGCCTGCAATGAATTTCAAATGTATTTTTGGATGGCATTGTCTTGCAGAATGGGAGAGAAAATCATCCCTCCCAAATGCCGTTTGCAGGGGCTCTTTCCTGCTGTCTGGAAATCCCACTCTGCATACAAAGCAGGGAGGAAGCACAAACCTCTTCCTCACAAGCTCTCAAGTTCCCACCACGATTACAGCCTTTTTATCTGGGATAAAAAGCATTTTCTTTCATCCTTCTCAGGAAGAGTGTTTTGCTTTTACCATTTGGTACAACACTAATGCAAGCCACACATATGCAGTAATTTTTTGTCCCAAATTATGATTTTTTTTTACACTCTTGACACACACAAGAGTACAGATGAAATGATGCTGGCATTGAAAAGGCACTTTAGAAAAGCAGCCGTGATTCCAGCCCTGTCTGGGAGCAGGTCCAGCTGCCACTGGGTGGTTTTTGGGGAGGAACAACAGAAAGGTAAAGCGTTACCCTCATAAATTTTATTTCAGAAAATCACAGAATGATTTGGGTTGGAAGGGAGGTTAAAATCTCATCCAGTCCCACCCCTGCCATGGGTAGGGACACCTTCCACTAGATCTGATGCTCCAAGCCCCATCCAACCTGGCCTTGGGCAGTTCCAGGGACGGGGCAGCCACAGCTTCTCTGGGCAGCCTGGTCTTACACTGATCTTCTTAATGCTCTGCTGTGTGTTAGTGAAGCCACTGATGGAATCCCGAGTCTCCCTGTCTCTTCCCACTTGCTTATAACCCTGATTTCCTTTGCTTTGGGAACGGCTCCTTCAGTGCTAACTTGGGGGTGGAGGGACAGCTAATTAATTAAACACTAATTGTTGTCAAGTCAATCGGTGCTAGCATTTAACGTTTGACTTGTTTACTCTCCGAGGTATAGCGAAAGGAGTTAATGATCTCACAAATTGTGTCCCCATCATGAGGGACATGTTCAGAGAGAACGGTGTTATTTATGAACTGTAAAATAACACATTTTAACAAAACCCCCAGATTCTGAAGCAAGATGAGTTTGGTTCTGGTGTGAAATTACCACTGGATAGCTGTGGAGACAAATGCGTCGCCTAATAAAGCTTAATGACTGATTTTCCCATTAATCAGAATTGAGAATGTGCTTCATTAAGATAATTAACTGAGCCAGTTGCTTAACTGACAGTTAGGAGACACAAATTCCCAAGTTACTTGCTTTCCTCTTAATAAAACCCACAAGAAGCTGACCGGGCTTCGTCATTTTTGTTGGAAGGAGGAGCGCAAGGGCTGTTGAAATCTCCTTGCACACGTAGGCTCTGTGACAGAGTCTCCCTGTGGGACACGGGTGGGATGAGGGGGCCCAGCCCCACACGGGATCCAAGCCTTGGCCTGCAGGTTTTCACAGTCAGCTCACGCTGAAAGCTCACCAAGACTTGCCCTTCCTTCTCCATCTCGCCGGCGGCAAATGGTCTTTTATCTGCTGCTTTTGGAAAGGTCAGGGTTGGTTTTATCACCCAAGAACTGCTCACTCCTCCAAGGGGGAGAATTCCTTGCCTGACTTTGTGGCTCCTCCTCTTTGTTCATCGCAAGCTGGAAGTGGGGTCATGAGTCCTGAGCCCCCCTGGAGCAGGGATGCGGAAGATGAATCTGCTCCGGGTGCATTTGTAGGCAGAATATGCAGCGCCGGAGAAGTTGTGGGAATTAACGGAGAGATCCGAAACTTGAATTATTAAATATGCTATCTGGTTGTAATGTCTGGTTGTAAATCCCTTCCTTCACAGCTCTCTGTGTCTGGAATTCTAACAGCGTGATGCTATCAGGGCTCTGCACAGACAGCGACTCGGGAGCCGACGTAAGGCAACCGTCTCAACTCTGCTTTTCTTTTGTCCTCAGAGTTCCCGGTCTTCCACCATGAATCCTGTTTACAGCCCCGTCCAACCTGGGGCTCCCTACGGAAACCCGAAGAACATGGCCTACACAGGTAGGACAGGGGTTGGGGCTTTTCCCCAGGGTCTGTGTGTGGTGGTGGTGGTTAATCCCAGGAGGGAGAAGGATTTCCCATCGGGGAGCCGGAGGGGAACGTGACTCGCAGGAAAAACCCAGGTGGTGAGAAGAGATGGAGCTGAATTCATGCAAAGAGGATGCCACAGAAATCCTAAGGAAAAGGATCCAAAGGGGTTTTCTTTAGAGTAACAAGCATGCAAGCAGGTGCTGGGACAGTCAGCAGGAGGGCTCCCCTCAGGAGCTGAGCTGGGCTTCCCTCTGGAGCTGCACTGAACCACTGTGCTGGAATGATCCAGCTCTGGAAATGATCCCACAGCCAAGAGCTGAGGATCTCACAGCCAAGTGCTCCTTGTTTGGAGAACATCCAGTTATTGTGATAGGTGGTGACTTAAGCTACATTGCTGACTGATTTTTTTTGATTTCAAGTTGTGCTTTGGGTTGAGTTAATCTTACGTGGAAGAGCAAGTCTGATGTCTGAAACCTTCCTTAGAACTGAGTTGTCTAAAAATGTCATCCTTAATACGCAAAAAAGGCCAGCCTTGAAAGATGTTTACCATAATTATGTAACTAGTGGGGAACTAAAGTGTACTGATATGGAAAGAGAGAAATGGTGCTTTGGAAAAAGAAAATCCCAGTTCAGGTGTATCTGGTTTTCCCTGTGGATTATGTCCACCTTGACTTGCTGTGATCTTGTAACCCCCTTACAAAATCAGCCCTGGAAAACTCCTTGTTATACCATTTTGGGGAGTGTAATCAGCTATTGGGTGTCATGTTGTGCTAGGGCTTCCTGCTCTGTATTTGTGTTTCCAGTTGGATGTGTTGACTTTCACCTAATGTGTAGAATTATTTGGGAAGATGCTTTTGTGGAGGAGAGTGGTCACCAGCAAATGGGAATGAACATCAGATACTCTCACCTACTTTGTGCATGGAATATCCTGGTTGAGCTTGGCAGCTCTTCCAGCTGGAGGATCAGTGGGGCTGTGAGGAGCCCTGTCTGAGACTCAGCAGAGCAGAGTGTTCCTCAAAGGCGTTTTGCCCTGTTTTTATTCATCCTTTCTTTTTCCCATTCCAATTTATGCAGCTGCTTTGTTGGAGATACTGTAGCTTGGGGGAACTTTGGTCTCACAGTCAAAGCATGAGAGGCTTGAAAAATAACAATCTCTGTGAAAAAGTCACTCCTAAAATCTCCCCATTGTGAGAGGACTGTGGACTCCAGCAGCGCTTGGGTGATAGAACGAGCTCATAAGTGCACAGTTATTTTCCTACTCTGGAAATAACAGGAATTTTGTGGCTTTCCAGCACAAGAGGCTACTTCTCTCCCACTTTGCTTTGATTTTTTTTGGCATGTGCTTAAAGCTCCACCTTAATATCCATTCGAAGTACATTTCTGTATTTGCTTTCCTACAGTCCTGGGTGTCTTAGAAGCTGCTTTCTGGCACTGGATAAGACAATTTCATTTAAATATTGAGGTGCAGATTGGTCAGAATTTGGACCTTGACCTTTCTAGAAGAATTTTAGAGGGAGAATTCTGCTTTAGATGAAGGAATTAATGGAATTCCAGAGTGGTTTAGGCAGGAAGGGACTTAAAGCTCATCTGATTCCACCCTCTGAGCAGGGACACTTTCCATAGACCAGGTTGCTCCACGCCCTGTCCAGCCTGGGCTTGAACACATGAATTTTGCAGGACTTCATTTGGAATCAGTCAAGTGCCAACATTCATGGGATGTTGCCTTCTACAATAACCTGCTGGTTGATCACTGTGAAGTTCCTACTGTGCCCTTAACTCTGTAAAATTTGACTTGGCAAACTTGTGCCAGCTCTAATCCATGCAGGGATCAGGAGGAGGTGGCCCCCAAACCACCCTTCAGGCATTTGTCTTACAGAATTTGTGGTAAATGCACAGAAATCAGTAGTGGATGTGCAGGATAATCTTGGAGGAAAAAGTTGGAGGCACCTCAGACTGGAAAAATTAAAACAAGGTTCTTGGTTATGTCAATGGTAAAACAAAGGAACAAAAGTAGGACAGCACAGCAGGAATATTGCTGCTGCATTGTTCCATTGCCCAGGTGGAAGGTAAGGAGTCAGTGGGCTGAACTCTTACAGTGAAGTCCCAAAATAGAAGTCAAAAAGTATTTAACAGAAGAGCTTTTTTTTTTTTCTTCTGGGCAAATAGTATTACAAACCCTTTTAAATTTGAATTTGTTTGAATATGTAATGAAAGACCCAAAGTTCTATAGCGAATGAGGAGGAAAAAATTTAAATTTTATCCTCTGTAGAGAAAAGGCAGGCAACTCCTGAGGGTGGTCTGAGCAGCTGTGAAAAGAGCTGTGGAGTAAAACTCAGGTGGGATAGAGGCAGAAAGAAAGCAGGAATAGCAATCAGGATACTGGCAGGTTGAATTCTGTGCTTTTCTGGGGGGCGGTTTGGCTAAATATGAATGCTTTATACTACTTAATATTTTGTTTATTGTTTTTATTTATATGATGGCTTTAGGCTGAAATAATGAGTTTTAACCTGATTTTCTTCTCATTCTGACTTCCATGTTGTTTTCTGGCAGAGCAGGGAGAGAGGTCCATTGCAAGATAAATAATCCCATTTTTTCTGCCAGATTGGCTCTTAGGGAAAATAGGAAATCCTTGAGTTAGGGAGAATGGGAAATCCTTGGCACATACTCAAGTACTTGATGAACCATCCGCTTATTCAGATTCTTGTTTTTCCATTTTGATCTTCCTTAATGGAAGTGTGAAGGACAGTTATTTCCTAAATCATTTTTCAAGTGTGTTCTGGATTAGCTGGATTTTTATGGGAAATAATAATTAAGTTTAAAAAAGGAAGTTTTAAAATACAGTTACTTGGTGAGATAAAATCAGAATCATTCAACTCATGGGAGAAATGTTTATGAAAACAATCCCTGTGTTTGCATGAAGGGATTTATTAAGCACTGGTGGCTCCTCCTGTGTCTCATTTTTGGGGTCCTTAGAACTCCCAGATCTGTTGAATTGCACCCTCCTTCCCGTTTTTCATTGGAAACTGAAAGAGCAGGAGAATAACTTCTGCTGGCAGTGTTTCCTGCTGCTGGATGAGCAGGAAACTATTCCTTCAGCTATTGAGCCGAGGGAAGGAAGGTGACACGGGGAGAATATTCCAGCTGCAGACAGAACTGCATCTGCCCAATGCCAGGTTTGTGCTCCAAGTCCTGGCTCCTCGTGCCCGGCTGGTGACGGCTTCCACTCCGCTAATTCCATGGATTTTGGAACATCAGCAGCAGTGTTTCAGCCTTGTTTACTATTTAATTAAACCAGACTGTAATTAAGTTGCATCTTCATGTAAGCTGTTGTTTTAATTGAGGCTAATTTTCAAATGTATTTAAGGCCTCCAATTTGCTTTTTTTGTGCCTGGTAGAATTCACTTTACCTGCCCCAGATGGGAGCTGCTGAAGCACCTGGTTTTCCTTTGGCGCGTTACCCTTCCCATTTCCTTGCAGCCACTCCAGGAAGGCAGCAGTGCTGCAGTAAATAGATTAGCCCATCGGTGTGGAATCAGGGATGAAGAATCAGTCTCTCCTGGAGCTTGTTTGACTTCAAGCGTGAAACTCTTAAAGCGTTTGTGATAGCTCACGCCGTTTTCCCTCTCCCTACCAGGAGCTGATTAATATGCTGATAAGATGCTGTGATTCATGAACCTCCACCAGGCCAGCTCTGTGTTCGGCGGAGTTATTCCTAAATAATAAATGGTAATAAAATCCAAGAGCCCAAAGATGCGGAGCCGGTTGGGAAATCTCCAGGGGGTTTGTGTCACGTCGCTCCAGTGCACGGCGTTTCTCAGGTCGTGCTGCTGCAGCGCCTGCTTGGGAGAGGTGCTCACAGAATCCTGGAATGGTTTCTGGAAGAGACCTGGAGGAACATCTCATTCCAATCCTCAGCCTTGGGCAGGGACCTCCCACTGTCACAGGCTGCTCCAAGTCCCGTCCAACCTGGCCTTGGACACTTCCAGGGATCCAGGGGCAGCCACAGCTTCTCTGGGTACCCTGTGCCAGGGCCTCTCCACCCTCACAGCCAGGAATTCCTACCCAATATCCTTCATCTGTCAAAGGATTTTCATCCCTGGGTTTTTTCCCCCTTCAGGCCCTGGAAGGGCTCTGAGCTCTCCCTGGAGCCTTCTCCTCTCCAGGTGAACACCCCCAGCTCTCCCAGCCTGGCTCCAGGGCGCTTTCCCTGCATAAGACCCTGTCATGCTCCTGAAGAGCAAGACACATGCCTGATCTGGGCTGTTTGCAGCACTCTCAAGTTGAAAATTCCCCAGTTTTGTCATTTTTTCTTCCCCAAGGTGAAACCACAACATTTGTGTGGACATAACGATGAACAGAGGGAATCTGTGCCCTCGAGGCACTGGTTTTGTTGACAGGACAGGGGGTGAAGGATTCTCACGTGTGCTCCTGTCCTAATCCCTGTCAATTGTATTCATTGTTGAACCTCAGACACAACTGCACATGTGAGGAGTGACCTCATTTATTCCTGGCTGTTCCTTTAATTTATTGTGATGTTGGAAGTTGGTGGCCTTCGATGTTGTAGAAGACAGAAGGATGTTCTGATAGGATTTCTGCTGTTGGCTTTTAATCCTCCTTTGCATACTCTCTGTGGGACAAAGATAATTCTAGGCGCGATTTCAGCCTTCCTCATTAACTTACAATTATAATTTAGCTGTATTATTCTCTGGAAATGCTGGGTCTTTGATGGCAGATCAGCTCTTCGGCCAGACAAACCAAGTTCTTTCACAACTGCTCTGTGAAAGGGGATGAACTTGATATTTTTTTCTCTTTCTTTTTGCCATTCCTGAGCATTTTCATGGGGAGCAGTGAGGAACACGAGGCAAATGGCTGGGCTGAGGTGCTCTCTCCTTACTTCTCCTTCCGCTGTAAGATGTGCATGCATATCAGCCCCTTCCATTGATTGGGAAATGCCGCTCCTGGATTTAATTAGGTGATCCATCCCTTACCGGGTCTGTAAAACAGGAATTCTAAACCGTGTTCAGGGTGTTGAATTGATTTCAAGGTGATTAAAAATGTATGAAGTGGATACAGTGAATATTTTTCCTCTGGCGTTTCTTCATGTTTATTAATTGGTGTGTATGGAGCAGACAGGAAAATCCTACTTGAGTGGGAGAAGAATGAGCTGTGACTTGTGTATGCTCTCATTGTTTTTATGTTTAAATGCGTGATTTTCATACGGGAATACTTCCAAACAACTTGCTGAATTCCTCAGTATTGGAAGCTGCTGAGTTTCAGCACTGAGATCAACGATGGATAAATCACCATCTTCCTAATGAATCAACTCAGGGACTTTCTTGAGGTTGTAAAAAGCATAAAACCACTAAGGGAAGGAGGGAGGAGTAGTTTTTTTGTTTGGGAGAAGAAAGCAGAAGGTTTGGGTCAGATTAGGGATGTTTGTGAGTGGCAGAGGTGTCTCAGGGCAATGGTGGAATCATCATCCCTGAAATTGTTCCAAAGCCATGTGGATGTGGCCCCTGGGGACATGTGGCAGTGGTGGCCTTGGCAGTGCTGGGGAACAATTGGACTCGATGGTCTTGGAGGGCTTTTCCATCCTTAATGACTCTGTGGTTCTAAAATAATTCATGACATCCACTCAGTTCAATCACCACAAATTGTGTGCCTACAAAACATCCCTCACTCCTTGTTTTGTAACTGTTTGGAAAAGGTTTTACAGGCTTTTGAGACTCCTTGTGTTGTGAAGAAACAGAATAGTCTCAGACCTTAAAAGCAAACTCATGTCTGTTTTCCTGAATGACCTCATTGTGGGCCTTCTCCTCCTCCAGGCTCGGGTGAGTCCATGCAACTGGCTTATTTCTGCCTCATTTCTTGGCTGCAATATTGATTTTGGTTTTTCCTCGTGGTGGAAAAGAAGCAAAAAGATTAAATGGCCACGCTTGAAGAGGGCTGGGGGAAAATTATGAGGCATTTAAGGGAAATAAAAGGTGAACAGAGAATTTTCTTGTATCTCAGTTGCTTTTATAGAGTACAGGCAGTTCTTGTGAAGTTCTTCACTCACCTGGGGAAAAGAGAGGTTTTATTTTTAAGCATGAGCCCTCCCAAATTTCTGTCTTAAATTGCATATAGACAAATTCTAACCAGTGCTTTTGGCTTTTAAGTACACACTCAGTATTAAAATTGATAACTCAAGGGGTTTTTTGTTGTCTTCTTTCTTAGTGTGTGTATATCAGAGAATGAAACTGGGTTTGGGCAGCTTATTAATTTCTAGTGTGTTTCTGAGCCATCCCCTTTTTCTTGGTTTTAGCCATGAGCAATTGCTTTCCATTTAAAACTTCTTTTTCTGCATGTTCCCTTCACTTCCATATCTTTTCCTAAGTTGCTCTTACTCTGCTCCTGAACAAGGAGCCTCTGTGTAGGAAGTCAAAATCACATTGGCCATTTCAGCATCACAGAATCACTGAAGGTGGAAAAGAGCTTTAATATGATCCAAGTCCAAACGTTCCCCACCACTGCCAAAGCCACCACTGCCCCGTGTCCCCAAGTGCCACATCCACTTGGCTTTTAAATTCCTCCAGGGATGGGGAATTTGGGAACCTCTGCCACAGCCTCCATGGAGCTGGAGTGTGACCTTGTCATTCTGCAAGTCGGAGATGGGGGTTCATAAACCAGGATGGAAACGTCTCCTGGGCCTGACACCCCACATTTCAGGGAATCTCCCATCCAGAGTTAAAATCTCACCCAGTCTAAAATACAGGCCTTTTCCTGCATATTTCTTTCTGCCACTTGCAGTTCAAATTCTTATGCTGGCTTGTTTTCCTCCGTGCATGTTTGCACCCCACACATTCAGTACCTCTTAAATCCCCAGGTGCTTCAATTAAATGATTGCAAATAAGCTCCAAGGCTGCCTCACGATCCGTTGAAAACCCTTAATATTTGCTGCCTTTCCTTCCCCCCACACCTTCTTTTTCATCTCGCACAGCAAATAAGTGGTCAGATCCTTGTTATGTTTTTTCAGGCTGAAGGTAATAAATTAAAATATAGTGGCTTGACTTCTGCAAAAATGTTTTTAGATTAAATATTGAGTTTTTCTTCCCTCCCGGTGCACAATTATTTCTCACACCGGGCGCAGTCAATGTGATCCAGCGCAGAGGTTTGTACAGACAGAAACGTGAGCGGGCCCAGGCTTGGAAAAGACTTCTGTAAGCTTCAGAAATAATTCCCTGGTTTGTACCAGGTCTGTTAATTACGGGGTCTGTTTTCCTACTGTGCTTTATACCTAATATCTTCTTTCTAATTTAATGGGGATCAGCTTTCCCGAAGTGCAGCGCTTGAGCTTGTTAATCACAGAATCCCAGAATGGTTTGTGTTGGGAGGGACCTGAAAGATCATCCAGTTGCAGATCTGTTTTGCTGTTCTGTTTCATTAGACTCAGCCTGGTGTGAAGCCAAAATCAGGTGTTGCTTATATGCAAATGCATTCATATACTTATTTTAAAGTGTGTGTGGCTGCCCTTCCCTCTCCCTGCGCTTGCTGGCACTCGGCCTCGTTTCATCTGATGCAGTACTGGGCTAGAATTTTAATGTCTCTGCGGCCAGCGATGATTTATTAGATCCCAAAGCCCTGGCTCTGAGTGCAGGAAGAAAATATTGCAGCAGTGAGCTGCCTTGGCACTGCTCGAATAAATGAGTCCTGAAAAACTCTTTAGTGTTGCAGCCTTTTTTTCCTTCTCCTCCCCTCGCCCCCAGCGCTCCTTCCCCCAGCCCGACCCCTGGATTTCTGCTGAGGGTGAGAAGTGCTCGTTTCCTTGTGGGGAATTGCCATCTCCGGGTCTTTTTACAGGAGTGTATTTGTCAACAGCCTCGTCATGTAGAGCCCTTTGAATTCCCAGGATGAGCTGCTATCCTTCATCTGGGAAAAAATCAGCTTTTGTGGCAGGGTGCAAGGCTTGGGCTCCAGGTGATGAACTGGTGGTACACAGGGCAGATCACAGAATTCCAGGTTGGTTTGGGTTGGAAGGGACCTTAAAGGTTCCACCCCTGCCATGGGCAGTGACTGTTTCCGCTATCCCAAGCTGCTCCAAGCCCCAATGTCCAACCTGGCCTTGGGCACTTCCAGGGATCCAGGGGCAGCCACAGCTTCCCTGGGCACCCTGTGCCAGGGTTTCACAGGAGGATTTCCTTCCCAATATCCCAGTCAGGAGACTGAGAGCAGTAAAGGGGAGGGTTTGGGAGGAGGAATAACAAGTGAAACTTGGGAGCTCCTCGTTACAAAATTCACTTTAGTAAGCAACCAAAGGAAATGTCCACTTTATGCTTGATTTGTTGCCGTCCATTTACGCTTCAAGATGACATTTCTGTGCCTCGTCATTAGAGACCTCATGTTTGGCAGCAAAGAGCATCCATCTCCGGGGAGAAGAGGTTGATTCCGTGGCACTCCCAGGAGGTGCAAAGCACATGGTGACTGTAAATGAAATCACATAGGGGAAAAACCTTGATGCAGCTGAATAATGAAGAGTTTCATTCAGAAAGATGAATGTATTTAGGCATCTCAACTTCTCTTTACCTCTAGTTCTTTTTATTTCAAATTTGGTACTTTGTAGAGGTGAAGACCATTCTGTGTTGCATTGAAGGTGAAGAGGAGTATGTTCTGTGCAGGCACTCTGTTGCCAGAATAATTTTTCTCTCCCCTTAAAACAGTAAAGGAAACAGTAGTATAATGGACTATCATAGTAATTTCAGGGTGAGCAGAGCAATTTTCCACAAAAATAACAATTATGTTGTCATCAAACAAGGCATGGTTTGCTCTGAGCCCATTAATGTAATTGAGGGTCTTTTTGAATGCACAAGCAGCAGGTTGGTCACTTATACCCAACACCCCAGCTCTCCCAGCCTGGAGATCTGGAGCTCTCCAAACCACAGGGACTCCAGCCCTTGGAGCATCCTCTGGGCTAGAAATTCAGATTATTTTCCCCTAGTCTGGGTGTCTTGGAAAACTGGACATTCTGTGATATTTAATGTGCTGTGAACTCTGGTTTGAGAAGAGATGGTCAAGATGGGACTTGAGTCACAAAATCCCCACCCTCCCAGCCAGGAATTCCTACCCAATATCCTTCATCTGTCGAAGGATTTTCATCCCTGGGTTTTTTCCCTCCTGTCGGTGCTTCACTTTGGCTGTGGAGTTTTAAAATTTTCTTTTAATCCCCACAGTCCTTTATCCCTCCTTTGCTTCTCCCAAGCTCTCTGGTTCCTTGCAGGCACTAACGTGGAGTTCTCCCATGGAAGATGTTGGATCCATTATGAATAAAGATGAAGTGGAAGTGGAATGCTTTCCCATTAATTTAAAACTTTGGTTATCATGACAACAGGTTACAACTCTCTTCATTGCCATGACAATCTCCTGCAAAATTGTTAAAATGCTGGCTTATGGTTATTTTTAGTTTGTCCTCTATTCCCATGGAAACCAACTTTTCCTTGAAGTGTTTGATGCTTTGTGCTTGGAGCCTTTAATGAGCCCCACAGAAGTCTGGAAGTCAGGAAAGGCAGAGGCCTCCGGGGTCAACCCATCCCTCTGTCAGCCTTGAGGGATGCTCGGTGCAGTGGCTCTGCCGCTGCTTTTGTTGTATTGTGGGCACTTCTTTTTTATTATTATTATCTTCTCTTGTGTGATTGTTAACATTTACATTTCCTGTAGTGCCCGAGCTCTTGTATTCTTTGCATATGACCCTATTTTTTTGCATTAAATTCTGTCTGAAAACTTCACATTCTGCACAGGCCACTGGGAAAAAAAAAATCTACAAGGGAAAATGAAAAACTACAGAGGAGCTTGAGCTGGACACATTAAGTGGTAATTTTTAGTTGCTGGGCTGTTTCGGGAAAAAAAAAAACCCCACACAAATTAACTTTTTTATCTGTCTATTTACCAAGAAGTTTTACTGGAGTAGCATTTGCTCAATCAGCTGAACATTTACTGGCTTATAATTAATATATTACAAATTAATAAAATATTGCAAATCATCTCAAGTAAAAAGGGAAATAAAACTACTTTGTGATGCTTTTTTGTCCAAGGGCTTTTATTTTTACCCCAAGTCTTTCTGGAAGGTGGCTGAGAATATGCAGGCTTTTTGCTTGTATCCATCACACCCTGACTTTCACTGAACTGGGGAATTTTTTCCACATCTAATAACTGTTCGAGTTGTTCTGTAGTTTCTTAGATGTGTTAAATTGTTGTGCCATTAATACCAGCTGAACTCTGAGCTCCACTCAACCTTCCACTATCCCAGGTTGCTCCAAGCCCCATCCAACGTGGCCTTGGACACTTCAGGGATGGGGCAGCCACAGCCTCTCATACAGATAATATTTCTATCAATAATTTTAAACCTCTAGAGAGGCTCAGGAGCTTATCATTGATGGTAAAAATCTCTTTATAAATGGTGTAAAATCTTTCTCTCTCTGGGATAATGAAATCCTTTTGCTGTTCAGGTGACTCTGAATCTTTTTACAGCTGATAAGAGCAATCAGAAGAGTTTTTGATGCCTCTTGCTTGCAGAATCTCAATGCTCATCAGAGTCCTTTTGCTCTCTGGTGTGTCTGAGTTTGCATTCTCCATGCAGAATCCAAATAAAACATGATTTCTGTATAACACAGCCCTCATCTCTAGGACTGTAAGGTTATTTTGGCAGCGGGATTTCCTGGGAAGGTTGATGGCTCAGTTCTACTCTGCAGATACAAGGGAGAGTATGAAATATGGTGGATTTTTGTAGCACTAACAGCGGTGGTAAGATTTTTATCAGGATGTTGCTCAGTATCCTGTGAGATGCAAGGAAGATAAATCCTGATGCTGAGGCTGGAGCACTTAATTGAAATAATAATCTATAAATCCCTTTAATTTTTTTTTTTTTGTACTGCTACTTGTAGAGGACATAGCGTAATTACCCTGATTTTATGTTGATGCTGATTGCGAGATGTGTGGCTGTATTTAAGTGTTCCTACAGAATTCTGTTCCCACTTGCCATTCCCAGAATAATTCCTTTGCCCTTTCCATGTGTGGTTAAGCAGCCATTTAGCTTTCCCCAATCACCATTTTATTCTAATGGCTATTAGTTGGTAATAAAGGTTATAACTAATATAATATAACTAATACAATATATGTATTATCAATATATTGATAACACTTCTTATGTTTTTGGGACGGAGTGGGTTTTGTTCCCTGGGTTTTTATTCTTTTCACATTATTTAGGATTGCAAGGAATAGAATAGAACAGAACAAAATAGACCATTACTGTTGGAAGGGATCTCCAACAATCATCTCATCCATCTGCCTGCCTAATTCAGGGCTGATCATGTTATTAAGGGCATTATTATTATTTGGTGTTTATTTGCATGTCTGTGACCAGTGAATTAATTTGATGAGACAATGTTGGTTATAAAATCCACTATGATCTGTTCTTTCTCCAACTTTGGGACCAGCAGCTACAGGGAAGTGCAATGAGAAATCTCCAGGCATGGAAAAAGGAAGTTTCCTTCCCACTTGCACATAGCAGAAAATTCAGGAGGTGATGTGATTTTGGAAGGAAGGGGGAATTTTTCAGATTTTCCTATGGGAATTGCCCAGCGAAGCTGTGGCTGCCCATCCCTGGGAATGTTCAAGGCCTTGTTGGACACAGCTCAAAGCAGCCTGATCTAGTAGAAGGTCCCTGCCAATCCAAACCATTCCAGGATTTTGTGACTTCTCCTAAATGCAGATCCTACTCCGATGCCTTTAAAAGTAAGCAAAGACATAGGAACAAAAAAATCTGTGTAAAATTTTTACACACCCAGGAGATTTTCTCTCTGTGCTGATACGCCCCAAAAAGCAGGCTTGGTTTCCTCAGCCTATTTGGATATTTTAGCAAAATTACACTACATCAGATTTCCAGCTTGAGGAGGTGTTTCCCATCCTTGGTTTTAACTGAATTTGGGGTCAGCTCTCCCAGGGCTTCCTGAAGAAGCTCAGAATGAGGAGCAACATCTTCCTTTTTGTTTTTCCAGAAGGGAATTCTCTTCCTGCACCAAGCAGACACAAAGTACTCTAAATCTCCGTGTATGTTCTTGTTTGAGGAAAGGAGCCTGCATTCCTGTGGAAAAAAAAGTCTTCAGGATCATAGCCTGGTGTAAAAGAGCGGGAAGAGCTGGCGTGCAAGCAAAGGGAAATTCCGGAGGCGTTTGCATTAAGCTGGGGATCAAATCCTGCCGGGCACCGACTCAATTGCCATCGATCCATCCCCTTGTTTGCCTTCCAGCTCTCACATTAAGCAATGGTTAAACCATCCCCGGGGCTCCCTTGACTAATTGACCGCTCAAGGTGGTCCAGGTGCTTCTCGGCAAGTCCATCTGGCAGCAGCTCCAGCCCATCTGGCCCCGCTCTGGCCTTGGAGAAACCTCTCCGGGGAAGTTTATCCCCAGATCGTGGCTTTCAGAAGTGTTTAAGGAACAAAGTGAGGTACTGCGACGGACAGGAATTCTTGTCAGTCTGCAGGTCTGGAGTGGCTTTGACTGTGAGCAAATGCACAAGGAACAACAGGAGCAAACGTTACCTATTGGAAGAGCCTGACTCCTGGATATTTAGGAAGTGTGGATGTTAAGGCTTCTGACATATTCCTTCAGAGCAACTTTCCAAAGTAAATGCAAAGCCAGTCACCTTCAAAAAGCAGGGAATGTCACCCTGCATTTCTCTATCCACGTTCGCCAAGCGGGAGGACTTGGCATTCTCCGGAACGGGGAGATTTGATGGATGGCAGGACTTCTAATGTTGTTGGCAAGCAGTGCAGGTTCCATAGGATTTGGCAACTTTAGAGTCTTTTATTTTATTATTCCCTGTTTTTCAGAGGAATCTTTCAGTTCGCTCTCGCTCCTGGTGTAAATCAAGAGCCTCCGCAGGGAGGTGTCCAGATATTTCCATGCATGGCACACGTTCCATGTCTCCAGTTTACTGATCCAGTCACTAAGCATGAGCCTTTCCTTTCCTGCTGTCAATCCCAACACATTTTTCTAGTGAAGCCAAGGTCATTTCGATCCCTCAGTCGAAGAAAGAACCTGCCCACAGTTTAAAATCAATACTGGGGGCGAGATTATTTTTAGCAGTGAGGTGAAGCCCTGACCCCAAGGAGCCCAGGTCTATCCCTGCCTTTGCTGTGTGGGGCTGGGATGATGCTCTGGCTGGGTTTCCTTCCAGCATCGCCCTCGTTATTCCCGAGTGCCTTTGGCTCATCTGTGCGGGAAGCAGATTTATTCAGCTCGTGTGAGCCCCTGTATAATCTTCCTTAGCTCTGCATTGATGTGCTGAGCAAGTGAAACTGGTTAATGAGAGGAGGAGAAAGGAATTCTCTTTTTGTCAGTGCCATGCTCTTGTTCCTGGAAGCGGAGGGGAATAATTAACATTCCAGCCAGGAAGCCGGTTCCTTCGGCAGTGCCTATTGATGGAACGCGGGGGATACAGGTGAACTAATTCCAACCAGCCACAGGCTTGATGTTTAGCTCTGCCTTTGTTATATAACAAGTTTTTAAGGCTTCAAAAAACCCCATTTCTGAGCAGAAATGACCTTCAAGGAATGGTTAAAATAAGAAAGCCAACGTCCCTTTGGTTACCGGTGCACAAACTCATCACTTCCATAAACAGGACAAAGGCTTTAATCTCCTTTTGAAGTTATTTGCATATTTATTGAGGCTTGCAGTGCCTTTTTCTTTGGGATCCCACTGATCTGAAAGTGAAGGACACACATGGCTGGAAAACCCACCAGGTTTCCCTGAGGTTCACATCAAACTCGGTTGTTAGTCCTCAAGGTGGGACAAAGTGGCAGAATTCAGCTTTGCTGTGAAATCATTAAACCAGGAACTTCTTTGCTTTTTTTCTTATTCAACAACCTTCAAGGTATTTTTTTCAACTGTATCCCTTGTTACTCCTTTAAAGAAGAAAACCACTGGGGCTTTGAAATTATTTTTGCTGTAGGTTCATTGAAATTCCTTTTCCTGTATGGGATTTTGGCCTTGCTGAGTGGCACATGACCATATAGTTAGATTGATCAACAAGAATGACACCTCAAAGAGCTCTTCTGAGACAGATGGTGCTGTGCACTCAGAGAAGGTGCTTGGAGAAGTGGTGCTACATTATTCCCACTGCTTTGCCATTAACCCCACTGGGATTCTCCACATCCACAGCGTGGTTTTGTGGCTGAAGGTGAAGCAGGAACCCAGATCCTTCATCCTCCAGTGGTGCAGGCTGTCCTTGCTCATCCTGGATGGAGTAGCCAGCAGCAGTTTTGAGGGCTCATATTAAAAACCCCACAGACAAACCCCAAAACATGGCAGTTTTGTCAACCACGTCTTGCCAGGATGGGACTTCTCCAGGCTGCAGGATGAGGAAGGTGCTGTGGACAGCAAGGGGTGCCATAATTACATTGCACAGTGCACCTGAACATGGGCTAGTGCAATAATTAATGTTAAATGCTGGCCTGTAATTATAATCCAGCAATATTCCCAGCAGAAACCTTTGTGTGGAAGCTGTGAGGAGCTGTTCTGCATTGGTGACTTGGAAGTAGCTGGAAGAAATTCAAAACAGCTTCATATAAATTACATTTTGGTCATGGTCTGCTCATCCCCAGGGCTTTGCAGGCACAGTTTCCCCTCCTCGACTCCTCCTGGCTTTGAGGCCGCTTTGTCAGCTCATCCTTCCCTTCTCCCATCCCCAGCAGTGGGATTTTCCTCATGAACAACAGCAAGTTGGGAGCAGGTCGGGCTCTGCTCCCAGGGAACAGGGACAGGACGAGAGGGAACAGCTTCAAGCTGTGCCAGGGGAGGCTCAGGTTGGATATTAAGGAAAATTTCTTCATGGAAAGGGCTGTCTGTCCCTGGCACAGCTGCCCTGGGCAGTGGTGGAGTCCCCATCCCTGGAGAGGATGTAGTGGATCCCCTCAAACTCAGGATATTTTGTGATTGTACATTTCTATAAAACCTTATTTTTAAGCCTCATCCCAGGTCTTGCTTTGTGCTGCTCCAGCACTCTGCGTTGGCAGGCAGGGATCAGGTGAAATCCTTGGCATTGATGTGTGCCCTCCACAAAACATGAGGGCAGTTTTGGAGGAAAACTTCCACACTTCCCTTGCATATGAACCATATGAAATGATTTTCAGGAAACGTTTGCCTGATTTTGAGCATTTTCCTCTTTTTTTAATCATTGGCCAATGTATGTCAGAATGTCAGCACTGCGTCTGATTTAAAGCAGGCTTGAACTTGGTGCATATCATAAAAAATCGAAATGTTTATGTATTCCCATCTGTTTGACTGGAATACACCTGGCTTGTGGGACTAGACGCATGCTGTGCCTAAATCCAAGGCTTTAGAGATAAAACATGACACCGGGATGCCTGACTAATCTCCTGGAGGGATGCTGCTGGGATAAGATAAGGAACTTGTTGGGAATGGTTATTATTGTCTGGGGGAGGGAGCTGGCAGGGCACAGGCTGCCAGAAACACCTGATAAGGTCCTGCAAGCGTGGCACCCACAGCTCCTGCCCTGCTGGCATCCCGGGCTCTGCTGGGCCTGTCAGGAGATAAACCAACATCTCTGACTGCAAGCAATCCCAAAGGACAGCAGTGCTTCCCTGGATTTTGTTCCTGATGGAGGGACTCCCTGCAAGGGCAGGTGGGGAGCTGGCAGGAGTTTTCCTTTGCAGGCAATTCCAGGAAAATCAGAATGAGCTGTTATTGGGATGATATTTACATTCCTTCCTAATGCTCCTCTGCAGCAGCTTCAGGGGGCTCAGCCTTGCAGGTATTATTCCCTCCAGTTCCATATCCACGCTGACATTCTCCTTATCTTTTCATCCCATTGACTGATTTTTTTCCCCCTCCCTGCTTGTGGATTTGCGTCACCTTTTACAAATATTATATAAAACACAATTTTTTTTCTGCATGAGCAAATAGGAGGCTCTGAAGAACAGGGCGCGACATTGTTTTAAAATTGAAATAGAGCATTGAAAAGTGGCTTTTTTCCCTTTAAAAACATTTCAGGTGTGTTCAGCAGGATGTAAACAAAAACCAAGGAAAATATATCACAGGGCAAAAAAGAAAGAGAAACCTTTGTGGTCATGATGATTTTGGGAGGAAAAGAAAGATATTTTTAATGGGTAAATAAATCTGGTTTAATTCCAGGCTGGCTGTTGAATAATTGGTGCCTGTAGTTGTTCCTAAACCCCAGAGGGCTTAGGAAAATCCCTCTCCACCTCCTTCAGCTGCTTCAGCAGCTTTTCCAGGCCTTCCTCAAGGTCTTAGCTCAGGGCTGGGGTTCCTGCAACTCCCCACTTTGTCCCACTTCAGCCCAGTTCTTTTCCTGCCTATTCAGCTCAGGATGTGACAGTGATGTTACATTTCATTTGGCAAATAAACTGAAAACATAAAAACAATTCCATTCTATTTAAGGAATAATTAATATTTATTTTTGCCTCAACACCCCATTTGCCTGCCAGCCAGTCTGCTTGAGTTTAATACAAATTATTTCATTCAACTCCAAATGTTTCATTTCATTCATTTATGAGGAAATTAAAGGAAGTGAAGAGGGATGAGAGTTAATAATTTTCATAAAATCACAGATTCCCAGAATGGTTCCTGCTTCATTTTGGGTTAACACAGAAACGGGACCAGAGTCCCAATGAATGTGCAGAAAGTTCAGTCAGGAAAAATGGATATTTTTTCGTTTGTCCCATAAGTTTGAAGCAGAGTCACTGGATAATTCAGGTTGGAAAGGACCTCTGGAAATCCTCAGGTCCAGCCGGGGTCAGGTTGGTCAGAGCCTTGTCCAGTGGACAGAAGTCAAGGAAGTTTTCCACTGCTTGGTGCTACATTTTTTGGCAGGTTTTCAAGTTTTGCTGAGGGAAGTTCTCCTGGCTCTGTTGCCAGATTTTGAAAGCACAGGACTTCCAGAGGATCCAGGATGTTGTCCAGCTGGATGTGTCCACCTTTATATACGGAGCCCCTCTGCTCTGGAGCCAGGCTGGGAGAGCTGGGGGTGCTCACCTGGAGAGGAGAAGGCTCCAGGGAGAGCTCAGAGCCCTTCCAGGGCCTGAAGGGGCTCCAGGAGAGCTGGAGAGGGACTGGGGACAAGGCATGGAGGGACAGGAAAGGGGGAACAGAGAGCAGGAACAGTGTGAGCTCTGGTAATCAAAGTGCAGCACTTCAAAACTGGCCCCATTTCTTCCTCCATGGCTGGACCACAAGCTTCCTTTTAGTCCTTACAAATACACAGTTCTTCCTTTTCATCCTTACAATTTTCCTTGGAAAATTTTATGGCTTTTATGGGCAGACTCAGCATCCTTTGCTGCAATAGCAGTCTGCACGCTGGGTTGCTTGATTTATTTTTTGTGTTGTTTTGTTTTTGTTTTCTTTTTTTATTTCCCCCAAGTTTGCAGAATCTATGGACACAAAGCTTTTGCAGTTGGTGCCACTTTTTCAATGGATTCCCACATCCTCCCAAATTCAGGGGATGAGTCACCTGGCAGGAAGAGGGAAGGAGTAGCAGTGCTGTCTCATCCCAAACACATCCTCATTCATAGCAATGCCTTGGGATGCTGCACGCTGTGTGTGGGGACCTTTTGCTTTTGTTTTGTTTTCCAAGGATGTGCAATTAGTGGGGATACAAAAAGCTGGTGCTGCTCACAGTTTCTGGGATAGCAAATGAAAGGGTAACAGCTGAGGGAAGGTGGGAATTGTAGTCGTGGAACTGTTTGGGTTGGAAGGGACATTTAAAGCTCATCTCATTCCACCCCTGCCATGGGCAGGGACACCTTCCACTATCCCAGGGTGCTCCAAGACCCATCCAACCTGGTCTTGGACACTGCCAGGGATCCAGGGGCAGCCACGGCTTCTGGGCTGCAGGGAATAAAGAAAGGAAAAAAGGCTGCAAGAATAGCAGAATTTTCTCCCAGAGCCAGCTCAGCTCTTTTGTTGGGACCCATCTCTGCTCTCTAGCAGAGCACCCTTCTCCCAGGAGCGTTGCCCAACATTTTCCTACCTTGACTCAGTCCAAGGCACATTTTCTCGTTAGCAGGGTGAACCAGGGCATCCCTCAGCAAAAGCTCAGCTCAATTTTCTTCCTGGAAAGCATACTTGGTCTTGCAGTTGAGCTCATCTGGACTTCAGTTTCCTAATTAATGATCTTCTTCCTAGGAAGCAAAGTAGAAATCCAAGAAAACAGATGATGGTCATATCATGTTCTGTGCTGTCTGTCCCAAGTCGGAGAGGGAAGGCTGGATCAGTGCACTGTGATATTGTCTTGTGAGAAATTTTGCCCAAATTAAGAACCATGAGGAAGTGCTGTCCACTCCTGTTAAAAATGCACATCCAGGGAGTGGTGAAGGTGTCCCAGTCAGCTCCCAGCTTTTCCTTCCTCACCTGTGTATATTCTCCTTATTTTTTATTTTCGCAAGACGAAACAGAAAAGGGAATAAGCAAATCGAGGAGCCTGGTTTCACTGGAACAGGTGATACTGATGCACACAGGTGGCACCTTTGGTTTTCTGACCGGGTTCCTTCTGCATATTCAACTTATTGCTTATGACTGAACATTTGGGAAGCAACGACCTTCTTGAATATTCATGGAATTAGTCCTTGGAACACCCTGAACTTGCATACCTAATCAGGTGATATATTTATCTTCTTAATCCCTCCTGACCTTCTTCCCTATGTAAATGAGACAATTTGAAAGCATCTACTTCAGCCCTAGGTAGGAGATCCAGCTGATTCCTCTTACAGTAATTGCAGTGCCTCTTCCCAAAGTTTCTGGGAAAAAAAATCTTCAATCTTAAATCTCACTTGGTTGTGCTATGCCCTTGACCACTAATAAATTAGTTTTAGCTCATTTCTGTTTCCTTTGAAAGGAACCTGCATCTGCATTTTCTGATTCAATCAAAAGTCTGCACAAATTCCACCCAAAGAGTGACAGAAAATGGCTTTAAAGTATTTTCTGACAGGTGAGAGAGCAGCTCTCAATCACACATCTTTTCGAGCTCTTTCTTTTTAATTCATTTTGAAACATTGACAGATTGTTCCAGTAGTTCTCCTGGACATCCCTAATGCCATATTTATTATCACAGGATGGTTTGAGTTGGGAGGGACCTTAAAGCTCATCCAGTGCCATGCTCAGGGACACCTCCCACCCACTCCAGGTTGCTCCAAGCCCCAATGTCCAACCTGGTTTTGGACATTTCCAGGGATCCAGGGGCAGTCACAGCTTCTCTGGGCACCCTGTGCCAGGGCCTCCCCACCCTCCCAGGGAACAATTCCTTCCCAATATCCCCTCCATCCCTGCCCTCTGGCAATGGGAAGCCATTCCTTGTCCTGTCCCTCTAGACCTTGTCCCCAGTCCATCTCCAGCTCTCATGGAGCTCCTTTAGGCCCTGGAAGGGGCTCTCAGGTCTCCATGGAGCCTTCTCCTCTCCAGGTGAGCACTCCCAGTTCACTATCCTCATTTTAGTAAGTAAATATAATAAATTAAAAAAGACCCATGCAAAAATATGAACAGGATAGAAAATAGTGGAACGATTGGTGCATGCTGAGATTTGAACTAAAAATGCCACATCTCAGCCTACTTCAGGCAAGGTCTCGCTGTCATGGAGAATGAATTCAGGCCTGACACTGATTGGATTATCCACTCCAATAAAACAGGTTATTGACTTACACAGGTTGTAGGTGGTTACAGGAGACAGGTGCTGTAGGAACTGCAGCACTTCCTTCTTTTGCACTCTCCTGAGTGGAAATTGGAAACTGGAGTCACTTTTTGGTGCCCTTTGGTGAGAATACCCCTGAACTTGGTACCTTGTTGCTCAGCTGAGATGTGATGATGTTGAGACAGAGCTTTGTTGCCAGCAGTACCTGAAACTGTGTTGGGAGCATCTCCTCTTCTCTATAAAATGATTGTGGAATCTTTGGGGTTGGGGAAACCTTCCAAGACCACCGAATCCAACCGTTCCCCCAGCACTGCCAAGGCCACCACTGACTGACCCATGTCCCCAAGTGAAAATCCCTCCAGGGATGGGGACTCGCCACTGCCCTGGGCAGCTGTGCCAGGGCTGGACAGCCCTTTCCAGGAAGGAATTTTCCCTGATATCCAACCTAAACTTCCCCTGGCACAACTTGAGACCATTTTTTTTTGGTCCTGTCCCTTGTTTCCTGGGAGCACAGCCTGATCCCCCCTGGCTGAGCCCTCCTCAGGGAGCTGCAGATTGGAATTTGCTTCCCTGTAATCCTGACAGTGTTGTACTTCATTCCAAGAGATGACCACCAGGCAGTGACCAGCTGTAATTTTCTCCTGAAAAAGTAGAAATTTACAATTCTACTGGATTCCTTGAGCTAGAGAAGGATAAATTCCATGAAAGGAGCCGGTGTCACCCAAGATGGTTGTTCTGGAACATAAACACTGTGAGCAAGCTGGGTGTTTTTTGATGCAATCACAGAGAATTCAGGGTGATGCATAGAGGGAATTTTTGTTGAAAAAGTGGAAAGAGAATCATTAAGACAAGTCAACAGGGAGGGATCTGAGAGGGATCTTAGGAGGGTGGTTTGAGGATGGAGAGGTAAAATGGGAGGTGGAAGTTTGGAAGGAAGATAAAGCACTGAAGTTGCAAAAAGCTAAATGAGGTAATTTGTGCCATTTATAAAACTTCTGTGCTGTTGCAGAAGCTTTAGGAGGACTTTTTGCTTCTGCTGAAGCTCTTCAGATCCTCACTTTCATGTTCTTTTTCATAATCTCCTTATCTTTTGATTTACCAACACCAAAAGGATCCTGCCAAGCTGTTTGAAACCATAAAGAAAGAAGTTGCTCTGTTTATTGACCTCTACTTGAAAGCTGGAAACCGTACATCGATTTTTCAGATGTTTTCCTCATTTCACATGCTATGTTATTATAAACATTTGTCTTTCAAGCATGGGACAAGCTGAGAGCTGAAGAATTGCCAGCCTGGAGCAGGTCCTCAGAGTCCACCTGGTTCCTTCCCTTCATGGCAGGAGCCTGGAAGTGTCCAAGGTCCATCCCAGAATGGTTTGGGTGGGAAGGGACCTTAATGCTCATCCAGTCCCACTTCCTGCTGTGGGCAGGGGCACCTTCCACTGTCCCAGGCTGCTCCAAAACCCATCCAGCCTGGCCTTGGACACTGCCAGGGATCCAGGGGCAGCCACAGCTTCTCTGGGCATCCTGTGCCAGGGACTCAGCACCCTCACAAGGAACAATTCCTTCCCAAAATCCCCTCTAACTCTGCCTTGTGGCAGGGAAACCATTCCCCCTTGTCCTGTCCCTCTATGCCTTGTCCCAAGTCCCTTTCCAGCTCTCTTTGGAGTGTTTTTCCCAATATTTATTATTTTACACCTGTCACAAGTGGATTTTGTTGGTTGTCCTTTTGTTTATTCACCAACTTTGAGCAGGTGTTTTTTCCTCTTATATTCCTTGTGCTCTGTCTGGCCTGGCTGGTGTTATTAATATATTTAACTGGCAGGTTTCCTATTTTCCTACTCGCTTTTCATTATTAATCCACGTGTCAAACAATTTTGATGTGTTTCGTTTTCTTCCACGAGTTAATAGAGAAGTGGTGCTACCCTGGATTAATACAGAATTTATGGAGTGTCCTCCCCGAGCCAAGGGACAAGCACCAGCACAAATCAGCTCCAGTGGGAGACAGACAGAACACCCTGTCCAGGACACTGAGCCCGGGTCAGCTCAGGCAAGGAGCCTTTTCCCCTGTTTAAACCAGCAGGGAGCTGCTATCTTTTCATGGAAGTACCCAGTGATAGCAGCAGCGATGTCTGGAACATTTGGTGGCCGGATCCCACGGGACGGGATGAGGATGCTGCAGAGGGCAGATTCGTCAGTTTGGAGTTTAATTCTTCTCCCTTTGTTTTGCCTCTCATTCCTTTACCCCCTGCCAGATACTAATTTAAATACATTCTCATTGCACTCTTATTTTTTTTTTTCCTGCCAGGCTGTCTGTGCTCAATTCCCAGTTAATTTTCCAGAGTACAGGGAGCTTCTTGGACAGGGAGAAAAACTCCTCTGATGTACGAGTCTTGCATTGAATCATAAAGCTCCATTTTGTGTAATTTTCTGGCAGATGTAACTCACTGTGGGAATTGTTTGTGGTTTGGGTCCTTGGGTCTAAGGCAGCCCTTTCCTATAAATCATGAGGAAAGGATACAGAAGATCTGGCTCTGATTGACAGCGCGGTCCCTCTCTCATTACTCCACTCTGGTTTATTTTCCTTTTTCATTAAGCTTAAGGGGAGAACTGCCCACAGAAACAAAACATCAAGAGTGAATTAGCTTCAGCAGGAATGATTAAAGCTATTCCCAAATTCTAATTTATCCCCTATTAGCAGACAAATGAGCACATGCTGACTCCATGCTCTTCCTCCACCACACTCTTCATTCCCAGTGTCACTTCCAATAACAAGAGGTCCTTGACACCACTGAGAGCACAGTGCCCAGAATGAATCCAGCACTTCTGAGAGCCCAAATTCAGGTGGAAAATATATTTTTATCTCATATATATAAACCTGTGCTTGTTGTAGTTGCAAATGTGGAACAAGAAGACACCATTCCGGGGGAGAGAAGGTAGAAGCAACAGGATCTGAAGTGCAGAAGAGGAGTAGAGAAAACATAAAATAGCAGTTATTGAACACTTCTGTGTCAGACACTCTCTGGGTAGTAAATACCAGAATAGTTTGGTTTGGAAGGTTATGGTTTCCAGAAGGATTTGCCTCGTGAATTTCTGGGCAGGGAGTGAGGCTGGCTGGGCTGGCATTTCCCTTTTTGAAGGTGGGTGTGATGTTGCCCTTTTCCCAATCACCAGGGACATTCCCCATCTCCGTGACCGTTGGGAGATGACAGAGTGGCAGTGACACCAGCCAGCTCCCTTGGCACCCTCAGGCCCATCTCTTGTGTGTGCGCGCATTGTTTAAATGGTCTGTAACTCATCCATCCTCTGTCAACAGTTGTGTTTCACTCTCCAGACTATGCTCTCACAGATCCCATGACAGCTTTCCACAGGATCCCTCTGATCCACTGAGTAAGGCAAAGTCTGTTGAACTGGAAATTCATGTATTCCTCATTTTTGTTCCTCTCTCTCCTCCCATGGTAGCATGGCTTTCCTCCTTTTCCCCAGAGTCAGTCCCTTAATGTTGCCTACATCATCAAAGAACCTCACTCCCCTGCTGCTCCTGCATGTTCTTCTCCAGATCCCTGGCATCCGTTCAGCCTGCATGTGTCACCACCCTGGGACATTAAAGTGTGACAGAAACTGCCTCCTGACCCAGGAGAAAGCTCTTTGTCCCTGGATTACTTGGAGTCATTTGATTTTCCTGCTCCCCACGGTGTCCATCCTCTGCCCTTTGAACTCTTGAGACATCCAGTAATGTGGGTGGTGAAGAGCAGGGGAGAGCAGGTCAGGGAAAGCATCCAAGACAGGCAGAGAAGGTGAGATGGGTGGAGAAGGTGAACGTGAAACTGCAGGAGGGATAAACAGTCTGAGGGTTGCTCTGATCCAGACTTGGATGAGCGTCTTAGTCGTAAGAAAAATGCAGGTTTGGGTGAGGTAGAGAGAGGATGTGGTGAAGCTTGGCCAGAAAATTGCTACTGACAGGAAAAGCTCTCTGGGACTATTTAAAGATGCAGGTTTGGCTCCTCTGTTTTTCACTATTTTGTGGTGTTATTTTGTTTTGCTGTTGATGCCTGACTGATGTCTCGCAACGCCTACTCCAGAGACTCTCAAATTAATTCCTACTAGGATTTGTTTCACACAATCACAGACTGGTTTGGGTTGGAAGGGACCTTAAAGCCTTCCAGTGACACCCCTGCCATGGGTAGGGACACCTTCCACTATCCCAGGGTGCTCCAAGCCCCAGTGTCCAGCCTGGCTTTGGACATTTCCAGGGATCCAGGGGCAGCCACAGCTGCTCTGGGCACCCTGTGCCAGGGCCTGCCCACCCTACCAGGGAGCAATTCCTGCCCAATATCCCACCTAACCCTGCCCCTCTGGCAGTGGAAACCATTCCCTGTGTCCTGTCCCTCCATGCCTTGTCCCCAGCCCCTCTCCAGCTCTCCTGGAGCCCCTTCAGGCCCTGGCAGGGCTCTGAGCTCTCCCTGGAGCCTTTCCTCTCCAGGTGAGCACCCCCAGCTCTGCCAGCCTGGCTCCAGAGCAGAGGGGCTCCAGCCCTGCAGCAGCTCCGGGGCCTCCTCTGGACTCTCTCCAGCAGCTCCAGGTCCCTCTCATGATGTTTATCATGGACAGGTGATGTTAGGATGTACTTTCAGTAAATGTCGAGGCTGACGTGTTGATCTTGTCCCATCAAATAATATCATCTTTCCTGATGTGTATTTTCCTTGAGGGTTCTCTAGATGTGCGAAGCTTCAGCTCCTCCACTGAATTTTGGAGAGTTTTTTCCCTTCTTTCCTGAGAAAACTATCCAGTAACAGAGCACAGAAGACTGTGGAAGGCAGACCGGTGTTTGCTGTGTTCAGTTCATTTGCTGGAAGCACCTGGTGGCCATTTAGAGGAAGGGATAAATGTGGCAACTTCTGTCAAGCCCGAAA
>VYZR01009724.1:523-39498 GCA_013400675.1 Oxylabes madagascariensis | reverse complement strand
TCCACCTCCCCGGCCGGGCTGTTTTGACAATAAACTGTCCGGGGATCAGTACAAAATAGCGCCGCGGTTGAGTGCTCGTTGAACAATGGGCAGGAGCGAGCGAGCGGCCGGCGGCAGGTGCCCGGCGCTGTGCGGCGGGGTGCAGCCCCCCGGGGGCAGTGGGCTCGGTGCCCGGCGCAGGGCTCGCCGCGGGACAGGGCTTCAGGGCTGCTCCGCTCCGGCACTGACGGATCTTCGCGGTGAAGAGGAGGGCGGTGGGGTGCCTGTCAGGCCTTCGGGGGATCAGCTGGTGCTAAAACTTCGGTGTGTCGTAGGTTCCCTTCCACTCCTTTTTAGAAAAGGGGTTTACTTGCTTGACCTCACAGCCCCGGAGCACAGGTCTAATGGTTTAAAATGCTGCATCTGGCTGCAGAGCTGGGCAACTTTGCACAGGGCTTTCAGAGCCGCGGTGCATCTCCTTGTATGGTTTGTAAGGCTTAGGAGGCGTTTGGCGATGTCCAGGGGAAGGTGCTTGAAGGAGGTCGCTGCTAGGCTTGAGAAGGAATTTGGCCATGGGCACTGAAGTCTGAAAGGAGATAACGTGAAAGGTTCTTTCGCTGCTATCTGAGAGCGAGCTGAGGATCCAGGGAAGCGATGCACTGCAATAGGTGTCTAACGTCTGCTGCCACCACCAGAGAGGAGCCTTGCAGAGCACCCTGTGTGACACAGACAGGGAGGGTTCCGCCAGCCTCTGCCCATGGGAGCAAATACCACTGAAACACCAGAAACCAGCAGAAGCGACAACTTACACTTCTTCATTGTAAAACACTTAACTTTAGGATGCATTAATGATTTTGTTTCGATAACATTTTGTTTGCTGCCTTTTGCTTACTGGTAATCTGAGAAAGTGTGGTACCTGGCAATTTGGGCTTTCCTATTTAGAAGTACTCACATAACACCGAAAAATGCTGTGGCCACAGGACTGGGAAAGTCTCCCACCAATGAGTTATTACTAGAAAGAAATTTTAAAAATGTTGAAATGATTAATACCTGCCAGCTTTCTTTACTTCATGTATTTCTTGCCTGCACTTTAAGGTTATCCTTCATCATATAGTTAGACTGTCCTTAAGGGAAGCTTGGGAAGCAGGTCACGCTGGCAGCATGTCCTGCAAGACAGAGATGCAGTTTGCAGAGTACTGGAGAAGCAAGGAGGGAACCTTTCTCATGATCCTTCTTCTTGTTCTGGGTTTATACACGTACTTGTGGGAGACTTCAGGGACACGTCAGACAAAAACTTATGTGAACAAAAACACACCATGTTGTAAGAAATAACTTGCTGCTGTAGAAGACAGCTGTCCTTGCCAATGTATGTGCATCATCTGTGTATCACACAGGTGTAGGAGTATTCTTGGGCTAGTTTTGTGGTGCTGGGGGAGGTATCAGCATGATGGTTCGAGTCCTGGGAGCGGCATGGGAACATCAGAAGTGACAGGCAGGACAGAGCTGACGTGCTGTTCTGGATTGCTCTAGAGCTGGTTTGACCCTGTGCTACTTTTGGTAGTAGACATTTGTCTGGGATGATCTCTCACAGTCCCTGTTGAGATCTATCCTGTTTATCAGTATACAGATTTATAATAAGTATCTTTTTTTGGCTGTTGATCAAGAGCTTCTTCCTTTGGTTGCAAACCGGGAAGGAAGATTTAGAAAACAGCTTAATGTAGCTTCTCAAAGGGTAAATCATTCATCTTTTCTGTTCATAGTCCTTCCTACTTTTTGTTTTTCTTGCAAACAAACATGGTTCCATACTTCCTTCTATTTGGGACTTGCCTCATCCTCATTTTGATGCAAATATTCTGGAACAATCTTTTCTCTCTGCTTCTCCTCTCCTCCCTCAAGGCTTGCTTTGTCCCCTACCATCTATATTACTGTCCCCCACTATGTTACTGTATCTTACAAGAGACTCTGCCAGAGTCTCTTGCATTTCCATCCTGTGGTCATGGAAGACCGGACATGGTTCCTTTCAGCATCCATCCATCAATGCAACCTTTTTTTTTTTTTCTCCAATCAGCTGCAGAGTAATAGGAGACTCTCCCTGTGCCCAGAGGGAAGAATGTCTGTTTTCATGATGCTCCCTGCTACCTGTCAGCCATGAGGGAGGAAGCTTGAAGGAGGAAGATTGAATTTGATGAGGATTCTGATTGCTGTCATTCAGTCACTGCCTTGACCCCCCTCAAGCCATCTCAGTATCCTACCCTTCCTACTCCTGTTTCCATCTCTGCTCTCTCCCTCTCCTTTTCCTTCTTCCCCTGTGGCAGTGCAGAGTCTCCTGTGCAGAAATGTGGCCTAGGGCCACTGACAGGGGCAGAATGGAAATGTCAAAGATTGCTCAATATTCAAATCTTCTTCCTTGCACTGCCACTGCAAACCCTTTCCCTGCAAGTGCGTTAGGGATTTTTGTTCGGGCTTTATAATAAAGAATGTGACAAATTTGGCAAGAAGTGAGACTCCCATTTACATCCTGTTTAAATACCATTCATCAAGACTGAAGGCATTTCCATGTGCTTATTTTTCCAGAGAGAGCCTCTTGTCAATAGATGACTGCAGCTGGTAGTACTGTTGGGTTGTATTGGCTCTCTGTGGGTTTTCCATCTTGTTTCGGCTCTCTCAGTGATTGTCCGAACAGTATCACTTCTTTGCAGGTTCCTGAATTAAGCAAAGGATCCTGAGTCACCTCCAGAAGGGACATGCTGCTCCAGGATACAGGTGGAATTGGAAGGGATATGTCTTTAGCATGTGTAAACATGAGCTAGGACAGGTCTTGGGAGAAACATCTGAGTCATATTCCAGTCAGTAGGAGGTTCTCCTAGTGAAGCTTGTCCTTTTCACTCTCTGGTCTGTTCTCCGAGACTAATGGTATCTCAATAGTATTTGGATTTCTGTCTGAACTATAATTTACTGTTACTGCAAGCTATTAGAAAGATGTTTAAGGCATCTCTGGAGCTGCCAAACTAAATACCAAATACTAAGCATTTGTAGTTTGAAGGAAAGCTGCTTTTTAGTCTGAACAGTAAACAATCTGATGGAATCTGAAGGTAAGGGACAACAAATTCTGGATAAAACAAGAACCACACAGCATCAAAGAGTTTCAACAACATATATGTTTATCTGCAATACACAATGACTGATATAATCTCATATCAGTCTTGTAGAAGAGAGGCAGTAATTGCTCAAGGTTAAGTCACTTTTCAGCTTTTTTTTCTCTGTCCATGAAGATGAATGCCATTGCAGAGATCAAGTGTTACACATTGTTTTGCTCTATGTATGTGACACATGATTTTACAGATGTTGTTTTCTTTTTCATCTAGTACAAACATCTTCCAGGATTTTGACTCATTTCCTTAAGTCTCGTTCAGCTGTTCAGAGAATGGCTAGAGGAAATGAGGTCTGATATCCTAATGCATTGCATTTACTCTAAGTACCCTCTCACTTTAAGTACAAAGCTTTACCTTTTTAAAATTTCTGAATGTCTTTCTGACTGTTCCCCTGCACAAGAAACAACTTGCAGATGTTTCTGTTCCTTAGAAACTCAGCTTCCCTGGTTGGGGCTTCTCAGCTGTAACAGAGTTTAAGGTGTTCATTGTCACTTTAGGTGGGAGAGAAGAGTTGATGCTGCAGCATCTAAGGAATGTGTGTTACATCTTTTGGTCATTTATTTAAAAAATCTGGAGGAGACTGCACACAGAATTTATGAGACCTTGACATAAAAGAAATTTTTAAATTACTAATATTCTTCTATATTACTGTATGCTACAGTATTGTGCTTGGCTTTTTCAGTGAGCTTTAGGAAACTAGAAGTTTTTTTTTCCGATAGGACCCTGTTTGACAAAGGATCCTGCACACAGTCATAAATGAACGTAATTTTACGCGTGCGAGCAGTCTCCTTGGCTGGCTGCCAAACATAATGACAGCTGAAGTGTATTGTTTGTCCACTCGCCAAGATTGCTGCTGTTGTGATAAAAGCATAAGGAGAGTGTAAACATCTGTGTTTGAGGGGAGAATGTGACTCCTGTTTTCTAGGGGACACCAATTAGAAAGCTCAGTAAATGTTATTCTCTAAGTGGATTTCCTCTTGGGGATTATATTGATTTATTCTGAAAACACAGGTTTTCAGATTTAATGGATTTTTAATGATATTTTTCATGTTGCAAAAGATTTTTTTTTTGTTACAGCATGTAAAGCTCTTGGCTTTGACAGCAAAGAGGCGTGTAAATAACGGGAAAGTTTCTAATGTTGCTGCCATGCTATGCAACTTCTGGGCTGCTCCATAGGGATCATTTCTGGAAATTGAACTAAAATGAAGCATCACTGGGTAACATTAGGAGCCACAGGGCTTTTTTGTCACTGGGGAGGCTGACTGCATTGAATATCTATAATTTTAAATGTCATCTTGGCAGTTGAATCTGTAATCACATAACACAATCAAATATCTGATATGGAGAAGAGTTCTCTGGTCAACTAGGCACTGGCAGTTGTAAATCTAAGTGATAAATAGGATGCATGGGCTGATTTAGGTTAAGAGGAGCTGAAAACTGTGGCAGGCAAATGTGAAAATCAGAGAGATGCATCTCTTACAGGTTCTTTGGAAGCATGGCAAATGCCAGGTTAGTCCTACATCTCCCATCTTTTCCTATCAGTCATTGTGTTAAGCTCTAGGCAGTGCTCCTCTGCTCATTCTGGGTGACCATGCTCCTCATGAGGGACCAGAGGGCTGGAACAAGTCTCCTGTGAAGACAGGGTGAGAGAGCTGGGGTTGTTCAGTCTGGTGAAGAGAAGGCTGGAGTGGATTTGTTTTACAAAAGGGCATTGTGCAAAAGCCACACAGGAAAAAGAAATCAAGCTTGTTGGTTATAACTTGTCATTCAGAGCCTGCATGCTTTGAGGGGTGGAAAATCCCAGTGGGCTGTGTAATAGAACTGTTTTGGCTGTTCACATACCTAGGCCGTTCAGAACTAACTAGATCCCTGCTGACGGGTGTCGTGAGATTTAAAACTTGCACCTGGCTCTCTTACTTAATCTGGTTTTTGTTCAGGAGTTAATGGCTGCACTGGATGTCACATGTTGAATGTTTTGTCTGCAGGCCTCAGAACTAGAAACTTCATTCTTTGCTGAATGAAATCTGGCTTTCATGCATTCATGCATTCATTCATCTTCTTCCTGCAGTTGGGTTTCTAAGAGACACAGCAAGTCTTAGGAAGATCCCACAGAACTCTATGGGTAAGGCTGGAGGAGACCTGCAGAGATCTGGTCTGTTCGCAGCTCTTCCTTGTAGTCATGGAGCAGATCTCCCCACACAGACTTCTGTTCTAACCTGCTCTAAGGCAGATTTGTGCTGCAGATTCTTACCACCTGTTTTTTCTTGTAAATAGTTATTAAAGGTCAAAATCTTCTTCTGATACCGAATCTCCCTTGCTTAATTCCATCCTTTTATTCTTCTAGTCTTTCAGATATAATGAACTACTTATCACCAACCTTTTTATAATATTTTACACATTGACAATGTAAACCCTTCAGCTTCTCTTTTCTATGATAAAGCTTTTCCAACATTTTCTTTTGGAGTGTCTTCTGTAACTCCTTCTCCTCCTGCTCTTCACAGCCCTCTCAGACTTGTTTGCATTTCATCCAGATATGATGTGTACAATTGACATCTGACTGCAGATGAGAAGTGTAGTGTTTCCAGGTTCAATAAAATAGTTACCTCCCCTTGTACCATGTGCTTCAATTTGATTCAAAGCATTGTAAATCTGATTTTAATCATGACTTAAATCAGCCAACAGTAAGCCTCATTTTAACTGTTTTGCATTTGTACTTAATCATTTTGCAAAGAAAGGTTTAACCTCCTTTATTACCAGTGAGGTAGAGTTTTAATTAAATATAGCCTTTGCAGTTAATGTTATACTTACTTTGATTAATCACTGTGCCTGTATTTAAGCAATTATGTAGCTTGTTATATATACACTGATCCTGATTCTTCATGTGTATGTTTTAGTATGAAAATAGAAAATGTTGACATTTCTTGTATTGGCTAATTGATTTTTACTGATGATTTGCATCGATTGCAATGAAGGAAACAAGAATTCTGAAATGGTCTTCCGTTAGATAAAAAATAGCACCACACAGAAGCCAGCCAATTCAGAAGAAAAAACTCATTGAGAAATGTTTTGAAATAGAGAATTAATGCCTGAAAGGCCTATCTGTAGTCAAAACTGGTGGCTTCTAATCACTATGCTACAAAAATTTTAGAACAAGTCCATGTCATTCTCTCCTTATTCTTAGAATAGCAATGGAAAGAAACATTCATGTTTTATTTCAGCTCCAGATCAGTAGCTCCTCTTTGGATGGACTACTTGCTTAATTGAGTTGTACTGGAAGAACTGAAATAAAGAAAATACTTTCTCTGCACCTGCTAGGAAACTCCAGATGCCACAGGCTGGTTTATTGCTGTAGCACAACCTTCCTAAAGGTGCTCAGGGGCTGACTTCGATGAATCCAGTAGTTGTATTACCTTTAAAATGTTGACAGCAAATGTGCAGGTTCAATAAATTTTTACTTTTATTTTTTGAATGATTAGAGGAGCTGTAAGTTTACATTTACATTGCATTTTCAAAATCACTACTGAGTATTTTTACCTTTTCAAAGGAAAATGTGCATTATAAAAATGCTGTGATTTTACTTTTCATGTAATATTAAATTAAATATGCAGCTTAATAGGGTATTTTTACCTGAAATGGTTCTGTTTGTATGCCTTATATACAATTCTGTGCCAGGACCTGATCTTGAGGCATTCATGTTCTGCTTAGTGGCTGGCTGATTCTCTTCTTCACCTTTGATGGTTGTTTGCTATTGTCTATGTCATGGAAGTGCTTTCTATGCCTGGATGAGCATAACTTTTGTACTTTGAACAGAACTTGTTATCTTCCATAAAATAAAAGCTTCCTCCCAGTAGTGTTCGTTTCAACACAAGCCCTTAAAGCTTCCTATTCCATAGCATGTCTGACTTCCAGGTATTATACACAAAATTGCTGACTTTGCAGTAGTATTAATGTTATCATACCTAGGATTTGAGGTATGCAACATAATAAAAGAGGTCAAATGGAAGGAGCAGAAGTAAGCCCTGTGTGTTTCTGGTCTCCTAGAAGCTAGATATATTCAGAAGAGATGCTGAAATGGAATTACCTGTTTAAGCAGGCACTCAGACTGCACTCACATTAAGTAGTCCCCTGTGCATCTCCTGAGCAGGAAGGAGGACTGCTTTTCAGTAAGCAGTTACCTATATATATGCAATGTATGTGCAATTTCTCAACGGCTTATAAGTAAACTAGAAAATAAAGTACAATCCAAAAGCAAAAACTACAAGTTGGACTTCTGTGATATTGAAGTTCAACAGCCGAGTTATTTATCTCATTGCCAGAAGACTGAGGAAATGAAGCTGAATTGTGAGAAATATATCCAACTCTCTATATTCAAAGCACTTCTATCTACAGACAACATCCGTGACAGATATTGCTGGCTGTTGGTGTGATTGTCTGAGGTGAAATTTTTCACTCAGGGGTGTTCTGAAAAATGTGCCAATGACTCCCCCAGAAACTGTCCCAGTCATAGTTTGAGAAGGCATATGCAAAGATACTTATCTAATATACTGGGTACCTCACTAAAAAACAACTTATTAGATTTGGTTTTGTCTGTAAAACAACGCTTTTACAAGAATTATCAACATCTTAATAGAAAAGTTATTTAGACAAGGGAAATCTAACTTCTTGCAGGCTCATCAAAAATCTCTGAATAGATACACTTAATTTATATGGACAAATGTGGAAATATTCTAAAACCTGCCTCTTAAATGGATCCTCTGCCATGTGCCTGCATGACATGATGCAATGACTTGTATTTTGGTAACACAACTATATAAATATTTTATCTTATTACTAAACCCAGAATTTTTCTCATTAATCTGTCAGTTCTTTCAGTGAAGGAAAAGAGAATACAAAGTGTTATGGACATAAAAGATAACGGTGTCTTTTCTCCAAAATTATGGTGAACATGTTAATCCGAAAGTCTTGTTTATTGCTGTAATCTTCTAGGAAAATGTACTGAACTGAATATCTAGAGAAAGTAAAAAGCAGGGTTCCTCTTTGTGGTATTTAATGTGGTCCATCATACGAGCAGTGATAACATAATTATGCAATTATTGGTGTATTTTCCCTCTGGAGGCCTTATGTAGATGATTACCAGTGCACCTTTTAATGAAATTGCTACTATTTGATAAAATTACTGCCAAGTCTTGAAATAATTAGAATTCACATTGCCAAAAGTCTTACATCTCCTTCCTCAGTTGAGCCTTTTCCAAATAGGCATTAATTCAGATTGCAAAACGCTTTACTGTTCTCTAGTTTTCTCATTTCTCTTCATTAAAATTACCTTTTCACTGCATTTCAGAAAACATGCTTTCAAGCCTATGTTGCTCATTACAAGGAACATTCGTTCAAAATGGAAGTTGAAAGACACTGCACCTTTTAATGTAAATGTCAGCAAAGAGAAGTAAGAAGAAAGCCATTAAAGGAATAGATGGGGTGCATGACAGCTGAATATGAATACGCTATGCATTAGTGTGCTTTTTCATTCCATCTAATCATTCTCCATACTTACTTAATAATTTGTTTATTTATGTGTCTAACCGCTGACAAAACTAACTGTGGGAACAGCTGGTTAATAAGTAATTTTGGAAATTAGAGGGAAGAAGGCAATAATTCAGAAAGAGTAAGAATCAGTCTAAATGTATAAATCTCTATACCGACAAGCGCGGTGGCATACAGTTGCTCTTTTTTTTTCTTTGCAAATCTACTTGTGTGTGTACATACGTACATATTTACTGTACTCTGTATTTCTCTTTGAATAAGAATTATCAGGTAGTTGTTGTAAGCACAGACCATTCTAGTTGAAAAAAAATCCAAACAACCTGGCAGGTCTGTCATGCATTGGATTTGGTTTTATTCATTAATACATTCACTGCCTGTAGATTCCTTCCATGGGGGGAAGTTTAGGTATAAGAGACCACGGTGCGTCAATGCAATATAATGAAATGAATTAATCACCTAGCGTAGGTTGTCACACATAGTGCTTCAAGATAAGTGACTGGGCTACTGTAGTGCCCATGGTACTGCTTCAAAAAGAAACCCCGAAACAACAGAAAAAGCCCCAAAGACGTGACTTCTCAAAAAAGGAGGATTCAGAGAGGTACCATACTCAGCCTTGGAAAGAAACATGGTGTTTGATCCTGCTGTAGCCATTTAGTCTGTGTGCTAAACTAGAATTATATTCAGGTACATGTCTGCCTTTGACAAATGGCTCTATTCGCAGTGAAGGATGCCTGTCAGAAAGGGCAAGCTGCTCAGCAGGCAAGAGCAATGGCCTGTTTGCATGGCTGGATTTTCCTCACCCCAGCAAGGGATATAAAGCCAGTGGGGAGGAGGAAGGTGTGTTTGTGTCTCTGGATGGTGTAGTTGCTTTCCCCTGCCCCCCCTCCGGCCTTGAGGGGATGCATGCATAGGGCAGCTGTCACATGGTTTTGGAGGTCATGTGAACCATCTGCTCTGCTAAGCCTGCTTCTAAAGTACTGAAGCAAAGTGCTGTTAGCTACATCACTAATTGGTGTGACAAGACCCCCTGCAGGAGGATCTGCTGGCTTCCACCCACAAGCCAGGGATTGTCCCAGGTGCTCATGGTTATCCTGCCTGAAGATTCTGTAATGTTTCTCTTGGAGAGTGGGATGTAAAGGGTCTATAGAGCTGGCTGGATTTGTCTTCTTGCTGCCTGTCTCTGATACTGGCTCTTCTCATTCACTACGTGTTGTTCTGAGGGGTGCATAACCTCTCTCCAGATGCAGCTGGGTGTCCCCTCCTGAGCTCTTTTCCCTGCAGGTGGTAAGTGCCAAGTGCCTCTTACTTGTTCTGTGAAGTGCCCTGCCAGGGCATGAGGTGTGTCATGAAGCAGGTCCATGTAGGTGCAACCCCAGACTATGGAGCTGAAAGGTTACCATGGGCCTTCACTGCAAAGGGGGGTGCCTCACAGCCACAGCCTCTGTCGTTCCCCATGCTCTTGCCTCCACAGATGATAAAGACAGCCTTTGTTCTAACCTCCTGCCACTTCCTCTCTTGGGTTTGCCATGGGTGGGAATCAGCTGGCTGGTTCCACACTTGCTCTTTGTGTGGGAGATCTTCATTTCTGCTTGATGCTGTTTGCAGATGGAGTCAGCTTGGCTGTGCCTTTGAGTGCTGTGCTGACGAGCTCCCTCCTCCTGCTCTCCACAGTGCCCTTCCTCTGCCCCCTTCCCTTTTGGGGTGAGGGGGCAAGCAGGCCTGGGTGGGAAGACAGGGGTTGCCCTCATGCAGCTGGGTAAAAGTCAAAACCCTCATTAATCTTCTGCAGAAGCCCTCTGATCTTCTGCTTAGTAATATATAGCCTCCAAGAATCAAAAACTTCAGAGCAAGCACAAGCTTGTGAGCTCTTAATTTTTGCTTGGAAAACACAGCATTGAAGAGTCTGTTGGTCAGCAGATAGCACCGACCCTGGGAGATGGGTTAGAAACAAACCGCTTAGTTCTGCAGGGAGGCATAATCAGCCTAGACTTAAGTATGTGTCCAGTGACAGATAATTTTTTCAGTCTCTGAAAAGAAGATGGGGCAGAGGAGACAGTCAGCAAGGATTTGTCTTTCAGATATGCTGAGAGTCCATGACACTTGCAGGGACAATCATGTGTTGGGTATTTTTTGGTCTACGTCTTTGAGGAAGACACTAGTGTGGGTGTTGGTGTGGATGGTTTCTTTTGCTAGCCACCTTTTCCCCCAAAGCCTGGCTGAAACTGGATCTCATGTAGCTTTCAGATCAAATAATTTAAAAATGACATTTGCCATTGCTAAACTTTCATGTAGCATAAGGGAAAGTGTCTGTTTAGTGAAGTGGAACAAAACAAGTAAGCATATGATAGCATCTCTCCTTTGAAAAATCTGGGAGATTTTATACATCAGAGTAAATTCAAGTTGTTCCAGTGCAATTAACATGCAAGTTTGACACTTTATATTTTTCCTTGGGGCATGAAATGGCAGGACAAAGAAAATGTAATTGGAAGAATCTTACATTCATGTCCATCATAGCATATGTCAACTGTCATAGTGGCTTTAACAAATAAGACACAGAGTTGGAAAGGTGATATTCATCAATTAGACCTGTGTGTAAATAACTCTAGAGAGGATTGAGAAGGCTTCTGGCTAGGACCTCTGCACTTGTGTAAAAGAGATGGTTTTGCTTCTGCTCTTCTTTCAGACCTGCAGGGGACTTGTGTGTCTGAAAACATGTTCATTTTTTCCAGCTGTGCTGGGTATGTTGAAAGAGGATATTACTTCCCTGCAAGCCATGTCTTGCTGATATCCCTGGACCATTGCATCTACAACAGTGCCACTACTTTAACTGATAAAGCATATCTCTTGTTTCTGCTCTCTTATGTTGTTGTAGATGAAAAACCACGGTGAGTGAGGTCTGTGTGATAGCCCTTCAAATGAAGCCAGTGCCCGGAATGCATAGGCAATGAAAAAAAATAGTCTCTCCAATTGTATCCAATCCCCACAATCTTACACAGAAGTTTTGGACATTTTGTCATTTGAAGTTTAGCTCCTCTGTGCATTTATGATAGAAAAACGTTAACTGCTTCAGAAATCATGGTCAGGATCAGGTCATGGTCAGGTCACTGTTTTCGTTGTGCCGTGTTTGTACAGCTTAAATGATGATGAGTATGAAGGTTATGGACAGCTGCAAGGGGAAAAGGCAGAAACTGAGAAGAGCCTGCCATGCCTTTTCAATGTGTCCCAGCCCTTGGGGAGGCACGGTGAGGGATTTGCCCTTGCTGAGCAGCAATGAACCTGTTGGCAGGGCGCTGCCGGTCCCATGGGCTGGGCAGAGAGGCTGGTACTGGGTGTGAGCAGGTTGTGACTGCGCTGTGAAGCCGCACTGTGCTTTTCTGCCTTGGGAGATGTTTGACACAACTTGAAAGTGGAAGGGCGTGGGATAAGGCACAGGGTTTTTTGTTTTATTTTTCTTTGGAAGCAATCTGTTGTGTTATAGAGCTGCCACAAACTTCTTGTTCCTTTTAATGTTTAGATAAGAGTTGGCAGAGGAAGCGGCCACAGAGAAACTAACCTGTTGGCCTAAGGTTGTGCAGCAAATCTGAGGCAGAGCTGGGAATAAAATCCACAGTGTTTGACTCTTCATCTTATTCCATGGCAGTCCTACATCCTTTGTTTGCTTGGCAGCTGGAGATGGTTTCCAGTTGCTTGTGAGCTTGATGTGGACTTGAACCTGATGTGCTCTTCCATGCTACAGGAGTTGTGCTGAGGCTGAAAAGCTCCAGCATAAACTATTTTTTTCCCAGGATGGTTCACTCCTTAGCCAGAGCTTTTGTTCTTTGCACATCCCTTAATTGTTGCAGGAACATTCTGCTGTCCTTAATCATATCCCTGCAATTTGACCTGCATTTCCTATCAGTATTATCTAGAGCTGTTTGATTTTCTAATTCCTACAGCCTGATTTTCCCAGATGTTCCTTCTGCATGCAGAATTCACAACTGTTCTAATCCTCCTCTTTCCTCCCTCTCCCTTCATTTTAATATATTCATATATTCTTTTTTTCAGTTACACAGCCTTGTTCTCAAGTGATTCCAGCATTGTAGTTTTTAACCCAAGTTTGTTATGTTACAAGGAGAAGTTAGGGTTGTGGAAGTGAAGCTCTTCAGCTGTCTGACTTAAATTTAGTATATCCGAAATGGAACTTGGGTTGTCCAACTCTGAGCTTCTTAGTTTGTTTTAGTTTTTTTTTAAATTGTGACTTATTTGCCATTATCAGTGTATTTTTGTTAGCATGTAATAACTGCACCCTCTAGTTGCCCTTGAGGACAGCTCCAGAGGGTCATCCAGAATCCCAGTGTGGTACTTGGTACTCTGGCTATGCAGTGTGTGGGGAATGTTGAATGTCACGGTGGGATCCACAATCTGTGATTGACAGTGGGATCATCTGCCCCACTTGAGACCACAGGACCCATGTGGGCAGAAGACAGGTCTCCTCTCCTTTTTGTTCTGAGTTGTTCCTGTGATCAGGTGGGCCTCACGGAGATGGGGACACTCAGCTGAATATTGAAGTAGTACTCCACCTCCTTTTCGAAGGTGTAAAGAGGTGGAGAGAGGGTGGAGGCATGCCCAGGTGTGGGATAGATAACAAAGTAAGGATGCATACCCACACCTGAAAAACTTCAGTGGGGACACAGCAGTGTGTTCCTCCATCCCATTGCTCAGAAAGTTTACAGTCCTGCTAGTGACTGGTAAAGCCATGATCCTGCCTGAGCTGAACACAGAGCTCTGGGAGGAGACAGCAGACACTATATCATGGGGTTTGGCACTTGGAGATCCCTTACTATCTCTAGCATATATGCTGCCAACACAACTGATTCCTGAATTATGAGTCTTGGCTGTGTCATGGCCGCTATTACATGGTTGATGTTGCTGGAGTCCCCAAGAGCAACAGGGGGCCTGGAAAGAGCCCCATCACTCGGGTGCCATACAAATGGAGCAGTCTCAGACATGAGTCTGAGAAAAGATGACGAGAGAGCAGATGGACACATGCTGTGGGGATTAGTGCACCGGATTACAAATTGTTAGTTAAACTCTCAGATTTCTGTCACTTAATTATTCCTCCAAAAAGAAGATACAAAGTCATTCTCATCTTTCCAAGCACCATTTTAATTGTCTTTTTAAAGACAGATGATATTTTTGTGCATAATACGAAGCAAATCTAACAGTCATTGTGTTTACAACCGGTTGTCCCTACCCTGTCATAGTTTTTTTTGAAGAGGCATTATTTTCAGAAGGCAAGAGAAAAAAACCCTTTATACTCTGGGCATCCTTTGCACAAGGCATTATTCAATTTGTAAATTGTTTTGCTGAGAATTTATAGACATAGACTGCATAAAAGGAACCATAGCAAAATAATCTCGAAATATGAGTGATACTTCACCATATTGTGCTAGTTTCCTCATTTTTTTTTTCTCAGCTCTGCTACATAATGTATTTCTTGTGCCTCTGGACAGGTCCGGCTCTGCTGTGTTGTTTACTACCTCTAAAAACTTTCCAAAAACTTGCTAGATAGTGCAGCCAGTAGGCGTTGCAAAAACTTGAACTCTTAACCGGAATGGATAGGATGAGACCTAGGGGAAAGAGTAGGTAAGAGTCATAAACGTTCTATAAAAATATGAAATTATGTTTTTCTAATCTTTCTGGCAATTATTTTTTGTGGGATACTTCTTTATCTGTTCAGTCATGTGAGTTTGTGTAGGGAATTAGTGGAACTCATGCAAAAATTTCTGGTGGTGCTGGAAAAACAGGCACTGGTGGACTCGTCTATTGGGTTTAGCGCTTTACTTGGTAAATCTTCATCTGAGGGAGATTGGGGGAGAACAAGGGCTTCCTCCAAAACCCAGACCACGAACAAAGTAATTAGTGTCTGCAGGTGGTCTGACCATCCTTTGCTTCCTACTCTGTGGTGGATTTGTCCGGAAGAGAAGCAGTTACCTGACCTGGTCTTAATCCGGTATATACCTTAAGAACAACTAAAGCTGTGAGATGAGTGAATTAAGTCTGGAGTGTATAACCTCATCCCAAGTAATTATCCGATTGTTTTTCCTGAACGTCTGTTGTTATCTGTGTGGGTAGGGAAATTCAGCCTCTGAATGGAGCTGCAGAGTGTATTTTTGCATGCAGCGGTGTCGGGTTTTGTGGAATGTTCCCCCGGCTCAGGCGTGGCTGTTACACGTCCAGTCCAGCTCTGCAAAGCTGTGCTGTGCGTCAGAGGGACATGGTGGTGAGTATCTGTAGGACTACTGAGCGGGCCTTCATAAGGGGAAGGGTTTGTTGCTGCAGAACCTGTCAGCATTTACACACAACACAGGGATAGGTATGGTTTGACAAATCCATCCTCAGGTAGCAGGTCAGTTATGACATTAAGCTTTACACTGCTATCTCTAATGGGTCCATAATCTTTTGCAAACCTGTTGGTGATACCCTACACTTGACCTGCTTGTGTTTGGGGAGGAGGAGAAGCCTGATGTCTGTCCACAGGACTTTACAGGCCGGTTTTGTCTGGGCGGTTTGGAGCCTGCACTTTTCCCCGTGTGTCATTATTGGCCTGGGTAAATACCCAGGAGGGAAGTGGAGGGAGCAGTTCAGCAGGCCAGGCTGGCTTGGCATTTCCTCAGGGTCAAGTAGATGAGTTTGTTCTCCGTGTAGCTGTGGACCCTTGGAATGATGCCACCTCTTGCTGCAGCTGAGGCTGCTGCCGAAAGAGGGGGAGCACAGCTCGGGCCAGCAGGCTGGTGTGCTCATCCCCGCTGCCTGCATCGTGCCAGGGGCTGGGAGCTGAGGCCAGGCCACAGCAGCACGTCGCCTTGTGCCGGTGAAGGAGGGCTGCCCTGTGGCATGATGAGGGCACACGCTGGTGTTTGCTCCATGGCAGGGTCTGTGTGACCTGCCCAGGACTGTGCTCCTCAAGACAGTGGGCAGTGGGGGCCATCCCAGTCCAGCTCCATGTGCTCCTCCCGGGCAGGGCCCAAGCTGAGACCTTGCTGGCTGCAGATGGAGTGATGCCAGTGAAGGTTGTCCAGATCTTCTGCTTTCTCAATCCTCCTTGACTCGTCTGTTAAACTAGTGCTAGGATAGCTATACCACACCAAACTTTTCCTGTTTTATGCAGCTCATGTGATTTGTCACTTGAACTGCCCTGTGGTCTGTGGGAAGCAAGCAGAGTAGTCTTCCAAAGAGGTCCCCATGGAGGACCTGCATGGTTGTTCAGAAGCCCTTCTCAGAGATCTTTGCCTTCTGTCTTCTTATATGCCAACAGTTCCTGGCTCTGATCTGAGGGGTTTGAAAATCAGAGGTCTTCTAGCCTCGACCCTGCTATCGGGCATCTCTTTGCCCAGGGCAAAGGATTTTTCCAGCTTTCCTGTTTACCATGCCACTGCTGGCTGGGGCTCGTTCTTCTGAGACCTTGGACTTTCACTCTTCGTGTTTGAGCTACTGTACCACAGCTCTGACACACACCTGCACTTTTAGGTAGCAGATTTGAAATTAAAAATTGGATTTTTTCTGCCTTTTTCTGGCAATTTTTATTTCTAGAATGGTTGTTTATTCATTCAGTCATGGAAGCATATATGAAAGATTAGTGGACCTCATGTGGAAAATTGCTTGGTGACTCTGGAAGAATGAGTGCCTGTTGACTTTAACACTGATAAATTCTAATTCCAAGGAGGGCTCCTTCCAGACTACAAACAAACAAAGTAATTAATCTCTGCAGGTGGTCTGACTATCCTTTGCTTCCTACTCTGTGGTGGATTTGTCCGGAAGAGAAGCAGTTACCTGACCTGGTCTTAATCCGGTATATACCTTAAGAACAACTAAAGCTGTGAGATGAGTGAATTAAGTCTGGAGTGTATAACCTCATCCCAAGTAATTATCCGATTGTTTTTCCTGAACGTCTGTTGTTATCTGTGTGGGTAGGGAAATTCAGCCTCTGAATGGAGCTGCAGAGTGTATTTTTGCATGCAAGTAGTATTTTCACTGGCATGACTCTGCTACTACACATGGATGTTGTACAGTCCTGTACACGTGTGTGACATGAGCGAACAGCACAGTTATTGTAACGTAATGGTTACTCGTAGCACTGAAGAGCTACTCGGAAAGGGGAAGCATTTGTTAATGCAACATCACCTCAATATTTGAATGTGTTCTTCTGATGTTCAAGCAGGTCAGAAACAGTGAGATTTTCTCTGGATTTTTGACTATGAGCTCCATTTGTGTAGGCTCACTAAGACTTTCAAATCATGGGTATGCTAACTCAGCAACCTCCTGATTTGCTTGCCCTAACAGTAGAGCCAGGGAAGCCTGAATGTGTCCCTTTCTCTGTGTAGACAGTCGGGAGGTGTTTGGGAACTGTGAACTGGAGCTGCTAATTTTACAGAGGTTTATTTTGTGAGAAAGTTTGAAACATGTTAGGAAGTTTTCAGTGAAAAAGATGCTAAATGGTGAATTAGAGCGGCTTTGGTGACTGGAAGATTGGTGCCTCAGTGAAACTAATTTGGTAGCATTGGGATGGAAACTTGAAGAATATTTTGCATGTTTTGGTTTTTTTTTTTAATGTAAGAAATGTTGAATTGGCACTTCAGGTAAAGAAACAAGCAAGTATGGAAAGCATGTACTGATGCCTTCATTAAACTGGACACTTCTAATTCAAGCGTGTGAGTGAAGCATATGAATACATGAGAGAGCAGTTATAAAAAGATAACTGTTGAGCAAGGAAACTTTAGTTCTTGGCAACATACTGAGTAAATGACAAAGAGTGATTAAAAGTGCTGCCATGTAGGATCAGACTCATATGTTCTTGAATTTAATTTTTAAATAGCTTGGGTCTGTTCCCATTCAAAAGCCAAAACATTGCAGAAAGTGGTGCATCTGAAACTTAAAGAGGTTTTTTAGAGGCCAGTTTCCACCTGCACTGGTTGTTTTCTCTGTGTGCCAAAGGTCTTACAAGCTAAAAGGTGTCTGTAGAATTGCACAATGCCATTGCAGCTTAGTATTTTTAAGAAATAATTTCCAAAATACTAGTTGCACATATACAGCTATAAATAATAATTTTGCTGCAGAAAAAAAGAGAGTGTTGTATTGACAGACATTCTATTTTGTGCCTTTTTTTTTTTTCCAGGTGGTGCACTGTCCCATGTAGAGTCCTTATGGGTTGTGAATAAAGGGGAGGAATTAAGGCTGACGTGCAACGAGGAGGGACCTGTGACTTGGAATTTCCAGAACTCGGACCCATCGGCAAAAGCAAGGAGTTCCAATGAGAAAGTGTGGTACACCAAAAATGCAACAGTCAGAGACATAGGCAGATACACATGCAGAAGCAAAGGGAGTATTGTCTCCTCTTACTATGTTTTTGTTAAAGGTAAATATCAATGAAGGCATTATTTTTGCTTCCCACCCCTTCCCTTTCCCCCCGCCCCCATCTCCACTCCCAAAATAATAGGATAATAAATGTTGGAGGACAGAATGAGTTTGAAGTACCGTTCGGTAGAAGAAATCTTCCCTCTCCAGCAGGAAGAAACCTCATTCTCTGCTTCACTTGCAATGACCTTTGTCAGCAGCGCAAAGTTCTTGATGAGTTCCTCTTTACATCCGCATTAATTTTGTGGTGAAGTTTATCCAAGGTCCCTTTCTAGATGCTACCTGAGTGACCTGATTCTGTTGTATGAGTCTGTTAAACAGTGACGAAGCAAGAAATATGTAGAAATGTCTGTAATTCTGTGCCATCCATCAGTATGGAGTCATGTAAAGTTTGGTCCCAAGCTTTTAATTTACTGAGGCAGTCAGCCTAAAGGATTTGGTCTTTTGAGACTGTGCTCCCAGGCCTAAGCCAGCAAACAGTGATGATTCTCTGCCTTCAGGTTCTGGTCTACCTTGTGATTGATCAGAAATGTCTCAGACAGGAAAATACGTGTTTCTGCTCTGATACATTTCTCAATCCTTTATTAACTGTTCTTTGTGCAGTGTTTTCTTCAGATTTCTTCTCTGCTGATATATGTCTACATTAGCTGCCCCTGAGGTCACAGTTTACCGTGCCTGGCATTCCATTTACTTTCCAAGGAAAACGGTTATTTTGCTTCTCCTTCACATACCTTTGGTGATCTTCCTAACCTGTTGATGGAAAAAAGTCCTACGGCATCCACTTTCTTGAAAACAGCATTCCTTGAGCAGCAAGGGTTGTTTCAAAGAGCCCCTCTCTGAACACTGCTGGTCCTTTGAGAATTACTGCAAGGTTGTTCTCCAAACAGGGAGATACCAGCACAGCACAGCGAAGGTTATTTTCTCAAGGGAAGATAATCTGGCATAGCGACCAAGTGACCACACAATTTAAAGAGTGCTCCTTTAGCTGTCCCTGAGTTCTGCAGATAGCCATGCAGCTACCATAGATAAGTTTTCTTGACTTTCTGTTTTTCTCGAGACTATGACTATGACTACTATGAATCTGACATGTGTTTTACCTATATGTGGAAAACAATCTTGACTTTGCCTACCATGATTTTTTTCTGAAGGTCATGGTAATTATCCCAGACAGCTGTGATCATAGAGATATTTTTACCTTCCATTACATGAGTGACTCCTTCACCTCAGGATAGCAGGCAGCTCTCCTGAACATGCTTACCAAAGCATCAGGAAAGATGTGTGGCCCTCATGTAACATGTTACTATCTTTTTTGTCTCAGTTGTGTGAAAAACATGCAGCCTTAACTTTGACAAGTTCCTGGCTGTGAAATAAGTATGTTTGTGAGGTTGACCATCATTTTGCATCAGGCGTGGTTTAATGACATCTTACATCACCTGTGAGATGCTGCCATATGCTCTGCTGCTTGTGGGGTTGCCACAAACACCCCGTTATACTTTCCTGTTTGTAAAGGTGGGAGAGAAGAGAGAAGAGGACCAAGAACCTCGATCCTGCATAGTACCACCTAAAATAGTGGCATCTGTTGATATCTTATGTTCTTCTGAACCTACTAAATCCAAACTTTGTCTGTTTCTGAGACCAGGAATGACGCAGTGTTGACATACCCGCTTCACCTTTCTGTTTTGGCAGAAAGTACCTGTGTTGTATCTATAAAAGCATTTTTTTTCCTGATCCAAGCAAGCCTAGTTCAGACTTCTGTGTAAGAGAGAGAAATCTCTTGATTTGATCTCAGGTCTTTTCAGATGGAAGCACTGATAAGCACTACCATATCTTGTGTTGGAAGCCTGCGGTATGGCCAGAAGACAAGTGCATCCCAAGGTGTCCATGGCGTAGAAGGCCATGAAAGGAAGAACATGACCATGAGCAGCCTTGTTTGTGTCTGGATTCTCTATAGGAATTCTTTTCATGTGTTCTCGCTGTGCTATTCCCTTCCAGACAGGGGTTGAAGATGCAAGGGGAGCACCTCCGCAATTCTGCTTGCTCCAGTCAAGGCCTTCCCTGCAATTTCAGCTATTAGTGAAACAGGTCTTTGTTCCTGCTATTTTCAAAAATTTCTTTGTTTTTTTTTTTGTATTTGCAGGAAACCATGCTTTCTGCCTAATGAAGATATCTTGGTTCTGTCTGTACTGGAGAAAGGGGGACTGAGTAGAAAGCAATCAGTTGTCTGTTAGCAGGGACATTTAGATGAGCACTTTTAATCCATCCTCTTCCGGCTCAGAAGTGACAGCTAGTCATAGCATTTCTTTTAAGATCTCTGTGTGCAAAATGTCACATTTTGGTTCTGTTCAGAAATTTACTTTTTTCATTTCTTAGTAGTCTCCATCCTCTAATTCTAGACTGATGCTTCAAAATTTGTAGTTTGTGGTGGCTTCTTGGGTGGTAATACCAAATTCAGCTAAAGCTACACCCTCACTCTAAGCTAGAAACCAGCCAGTAACTTCTCTGTTCAGTGATGAGGAACCCCTGATGTAGGGAATTGCTTACATAAACATCCCAGGCCTCATTTTCAGCCTGGTACTTCTTGTCTTAAACCAAATACTGTTTTGGCAGAAAGTACCTGTGTTGTATCTATAAAAGCATTTTTTTTCCTGATCCAAGCAAGCCTAGTTCAGACTTGCATCTGAACTGTCCATCATCTTAAACAAATTCTCTCAGTCTTCCTTAGTGAGCCACGGTTTATTGATCTCTAATCATTCAAGTTAGAAGCATGCTTGCAAAAAAGAAAGAAAACTTTTCTCTCTGTTTTTGTTTTTCTAATTCATTCTACTCTGTAGAGAGGGCAGATGGAATCTGAAATAAACTTTTACAGAGTGTTTGTCATCACATATTCCTTCATTTTTGTGTTTGCCAGCTTCTTAGCATTTCAAGGTCATGACATATCATGGGCTTCAACTTTCGTTGTAGAAGTGTTTAAAGTACTGTATGTTTTTGTGCTGTGGTTTGCTGAGATGAAATGCTATAGGAAAGTTACACTGTGAAAGATTGCATGATGATTTTTCAATCAGATACGCTGTTTGTATGCCCAGTTTTTCTTCTAAGGAGGCTAAAAATAATCCATGCTTTCAGGGAGNCCAAATTCAGCTAAAGCTACACCCTCACTCTAAGCTAGAAACCAGCCAGTAACTTCTCTGTTCAGTGATGAGGAACCCCTGATGTAGGGAATTGCTTACATAAACATCCCAGGCCTCATTTTCAGCCTGGTACTTCTTGTCTTAAACCAAATACTGTTTTGGCAGAAAGTACCTGTGTTGTATCTATAAAAGCATTTTTTTTCCTGATCCAAGCAAGCCTAGTTCAGACTTGCATCTGAACTGTCCATCATCTTAAACAAATTCTCTCAGTCTTCCTTAGTAAGCCACGGTTTATTGATCTCTAATCATTCAAGTTAGAAGCATGCTTGCAAAAAAGAAAGAAAACTTTTCTCTCTGTTTTTGTTTTTCTAATTCATTCTACTCTGTAGAGAGGGCAGATGGAATCTGAAATAAACTTTTACAGAGTGTTTGTCATCACATATTCCTTCATTTTTGTGTTTGCCAGCTTCTTAGCATTTCAAGGTCATGACATATCATGGGCTTCAACTTTCGTTGTAGAAGTGTTTAAAGTACTGTATGTTTTTGTGCTGTGGTTTGCTGAGATGAAATGCTATAGGAAAGTTACACTGTGAAAGATTGCATGATGATTTTTCAATCAGATACGCTGTTTGTATGCCCAGTTTTTCTTCTAAGGAGGCTAAAAATAATCCATGCTTTCAGGGAGCAGAGAGAAAGAGAGAAGTTGTTTGCTGCTTCCTCTGGTAGCAATGTGTTTTCATTTAGATTATGTATTTTACAGAAGTGAAAACCATAATTTAGGTGCTTTTCAACTTCCATTTGCTCATAAATTTCTTTCAAATCTCCCGTGGGCATGAAACCTTACAGCCCTGCCACTAGCTAAAAGCAAATTACTTCTAGTGGTCTGTGAAAATCTGTTTACTGTTGTGGGGATATTTTGGACCTAAACAAGGCAAAAAATGCCCTCCATCTCCAAATAAAAAAGCAGTAAGATTATTTTTAGTGCACATGATTCTTCAGTGTATCTGGTATTGAATGCTAGTGCATGTCTTCTGCATGTCATGCTGCTCTTTGAGGAGAAAATTTAATGTCTCTTGGTAAACATGAATTAGGCAATACTCAGTTTTACTGGCCGAAAGTAAAACTTTCTTTGACAAGTGCCCAATTGTAGAGTTAGGGTAATCAGAAGTTCCCATGCCAGCTTGTCTGACAGATCTTTGTGTTTCCTCACAGATCCAAATGTGCTCTTCCTTGTTGATTCTCTGATCTATGGAAAAGAAGACAGTGACATCCTGCTAGTGTGCCCACTAACAGATCCAAATGTTACGAATTTCACACTGAAAAAATGTGATGGCAAACGTCTCCCCAGAAATATGACGTTCATTCCCAATCCCCAGAAAGGCATTGTTATAAAGAACGTACAGAGGTCGTTCAAGGGCTGCTACCAGTGCTTGGCCAAGCACAATGGAGTCGAGAAGATATCAGAGAAGATTTTCCTGAATGTGAGACCAGGTAACACAGGATTTTGTGCCTTCTTGTAGAGAACCTGATTCCCAGGAGGTGTAGAGAAGGGCTGTGAAGCCTCACTGGTGTCCAAAGGAAAGTGATAAGCTTAGAAAGCTTGTTTTGGGCAAGTTGTGTCAGGGCACAGATTGATCTTGTGACACCTAGCTTGTGGCTGTACTCAGAAGATTTGGCCATGATGAGCTTTGTTTTTTGTTCCTGGTGATTTCCAAGCATTTTTTTCATTATTTTATGAAATGTGGGTTATGCTGTTAAATTCTGAGGGCAAACCAGTACCCTGAGGTTTGTACAAGTTTGTGCAGGCAAAATTATTTTGGTGCCTTACTCCTGTGTCTGTTGCTCACAAGTGACAGTAGAAGGAACTGATTGATGGCATTGAAGAAGAGCAATTTGGTGGAGAGGTAGAGCTTGTGTAAGGAGAAGGTCTTAGTCTTCATATTATTGAGTGAAGATGGTCACAATAGCAGCCATGTACAGAGATGATGATGGGGAATGCATTGTGGCTGAGCTGCTACATGCAGCACTATGCTTGGCAAACCTGTTGGTGATACCCTACGCTTGACCTTTGCACACCGCTGTGCCCTAGGGTTGCCTGCTTGTGTTTGGGGAGGAGGAGAAGCCTGATGTCTGTCCACAGGACTTTACAGGCCGGTTTTGTCTGGGCAGTTTGGAGCCTGCACTTTTCCCCGTGTGTCATTATTGGCCTGGGTAAATACCCAGGAGGGAAGTGGAGGGAGCAGTTCAGCAGGCCAGGCTGGCTTGGCATTTCCTCAGGGACAAGTAGATGAGTTTGTTCTCCGTGTAGCTGTGGACACTTGGAATGATGCCACCTCTTGCTGCAGCTGAGGCTGCTGCCGAAAGGGGGGGAGCACAGCTCGGGCCAGCAGGCTGGTGTGCTCATCCCCGCTGCCTGCATCGTGCCAGGGGCTGGGAGCTGAGGCCAGGCCACAGCAGCACGTCGCCTTGTGCCGGTGAAGGAGGGCTGCCCTGTGGCATGATGAGGGCACACGCTGGTGTTTGCTCCATGGCAGGGTCTGTGTGACCTGCCCACCATTCTCCTTGGAGGTGGGGCAAGAGGTTGAGTAGTGAGGACCATCTCAAGTGTGGAGTTTGCTGTGGCAAGTTTAAGTCTTCTTTTCCTTATGATTTGGAAATTCAGCATTGTCACTCTCACTATTGTAGTTACTGTGCTTTAGTGTTCAGTCCTTACTGAGTTCACCAAGTAAAACTCCCACTCTCTCCTTGTCTCAACATTTAAATGTGTTAGAGACACTTCGGTGGGAAATGTCTTTGCAGTTATAACCATGGCACTCAGATGTGAGCTTCTGGTGCAGAGAGTCTGAAGAGGCATCTGTGAGACAGAGAGCTGTGCAGGAGTACTGAGACACACAGCAGCTATGATAGCACAGGGAGTGTTTATATACAGCCTTTCTCAAAACAATGAAGGGCTTTATGGACTTAGGGCTTTTTTTTGGATGTCCAGAGATGTTTCTGGCAGATGAGAACACAGAATGCCTTCTACACTGGCATCCTCCTGTTACTTGGGTACTGCTGAATGCTGAGGGGGATTTTTGTGTGAGCCTTTATATCTGAAGAGAGCAAACATGTTTCTTTGTTCTCTTTGGTAGCTTCTTACAGCAACATGAGGAAAACATCATTGTTGAAGTACGAATGGCTGAGAAGCATGGGGTTTTCCTAAGTTTTGTACAATTTACCTAAGGTAACTATAAAAGTGTGTCAGAGGCAGAAAGAGTCTGGAAGACCGTGTCTGATACATGCTGCATTCACAGTTTGTCTTCCTGTGTAAAAACCCTAGTGGGAAGATAACTGGAGTGTTATAAAAGAGGAAAATTTGAGGAAAGGATGAAGGAAATAGAAAAACAAACCCCGAAGGAAACAGAGGAAGAGCTGAAGAGCTTTGGCGAGGCAGGAGACACATAGTCCTCAGATACACCTGAGTGTTGACAAAAGACATCCTGAAACAGAGCAGGGTACAGCTACCTCACGTGTGCATGTCACCACCTGCTTATTGGGTGACAAACTGCGAGCCATCACTGTAAGCAGAGGTTGTGGTGCTTTCAGACAAAGGTGTGCAGATGTCCTTGAGCTGCACCTGTCCTTCCTAGGACATCAGAAGCTTTTCAGGGACGTGTCAGACAGTACTTTCTGTTGGTTGTAATGTTTTGTAATTAAAATCTGCAGTTAGTGCTGGGCTGCTGTTCTTCAGTGACTGATCCTCACCGTGTTTTCAGTTCCAGAGTGCTACTTTTTCATCACTGTCACAAAATGAATCGTCTCATTGATGGTTCAACATTATTCAGGTTTCTTCATGCAAGCTGCTATGCTCTAACAAGTATTATCTAACTTTTAAGTGTAATTTGAAGTGAGGTTGGAGCAGAAATATGCTTGTTGTAAAGGAACAACTGTGTAATACATTAAAAAATTTGAATACATCTCAGAACCTTGATTTTATTGGAAAGTTAATTAATGACTGTTGATTTTTATCCCCTCTGGAAGAGCTGAGACTAATGAGAAGTAATAAACTTCTAAATTGTTTTCCAGTTCACAAAACTCTTCCTGTCATCACCTTATCAAAAAGCTATGAGCTTCTCAAAGAAGGGGAAGAATTTGAAGTTACATGCATAATCACGGATGTGGATAGCAGTGTACAAGCTAGTTGGATTTCTCAAAAAAGTGGGGTAAGTTCCCTTAATTGTACCATGTGTGCCTCAGCACAGTACACAGACTCTCTGTAGACATTCACACGCTTGTCTTGGGTACCTGATGATGTGTTGATTTGGATTTGTTGCATTTACAAAGATTCAGCATCCCACAGACTGGTGAGAGGGCAGCAACTGTCCTGTGCCCATGAGGATGGCTGGGTGGAAAAGCATCTGCATGGGCTTCTCTTCTCAAAAAGAAATTAAAGTTAGGCTCTTCAATGTGAAGTTTAGGTGACCTCTGTTGAGCTTCCTAAATATGGAAGCGTGGAGTGCCTACACATCACATTGCAATCAATGGAAGCTGCAAATATCAACACATGGACTGCAAATTACATATTCTAGTTGTTATCATTAACAGTAAAATACCTGCTAATTAGCATGGGGTGGTGTGTGACAGGAATAGTAGTAAGCATTCGCAGAAATGATTAATTCATTTAAATTACATGGTGTGCCTCACTAACTGGAAAAGCTCTGAAAAATGAACCAGTGAACTGACTTCTGTCTGCCAGTGATAGGTGATAGTTACTGACTGGCATCACCAAATTAAATTATTGAGAGGCTCAGTTGTTCCAGGAGTTTGATACTGGCAGCACAACTACTCTGCAGAAAAGGGGCAGAGAGATCCCCTTCCCTGGTAAGCCAGTGTGCTGCCAGCTCTGTCTTTGAAATGAACAGCAGACATTATTGGGTTGTTTTTGAGAATGCTTCTTGATCTTCTGAGTGTACCCTGAAATTTAAATTAATCAAAAGTCCTTGTGGAGACCTTTTAGTAACTCTTACCATATATTCTCCTATGCTAATTGACTGATCTTTTACTGCTAGTGGTAGTGACCAGAATGCATAATTCTCAGCCTATGTGTATGGAAGAAAAGACTCCTGTGATATTTGGATAAATCACGTCTCCTCAGGCACATAACAAACAGGAGTCCTGTTCCCTGGGGCTGGGCATGCCGTGCTTAGCTAAGCCACCAGCTCTGTCAAAGCTGTTCTTGCTAAGTGCTCGCTGTTCCCAGAAATCCCACCCCACAGCTCTGAACGTTGAGCAGCTCTAAGTGACAGGAAGGTGGCTTGGGACATGCAGATCTGCTTTTGTTCCTGTGCAGGACCTTCATCTGAGAATTTAATTTCTTCTCTCATTTCCCTCTCTTTTCTGCGTTAGAGATTTGTGAAATTGAGACCTTCCCTTCGTTTTTTATGCTTTTTAACTTTTTATTTAATGTGTAAAAGCCACAAGGAAAATATTTTTCCAATAAATTTGACTTTTCTATCCTTTCTAGTAAATAGTAGGAGCTGCTGTCTTTGAAATACTGACTATCAAATTAAATTTTGTGTTGAAAGAGAACACATGCATTTCATATTTAAGTACCTTCAGAATTACATTTTGTCTTGAATAGATGAGAGAAAAAAAACCAAAATGCTTTTTCCATGTGTGACTGAAGTTATCACCACTTTGGAAAATTAGGAGACAGGTTATTAGCAAGCACATCCATACTAAATATACTTCTCTTGTGATTATTGTAGGTCAGGAGGAATCAAAATTGCATTGAGAAGCTTTAATTTATCTAGAAGCTCTTGGAACGTCCAAGAACTGCAATAATTCAATTAGAAAATCATAATAAATCCAGGTCTGCATTTGGTTTAATCAGTGTAAATTCTATCAGTCTTTCCAACCATACCAAACGTTCTCCTTTAAGATTAATAAATTTAGGTTGCAATGGACCAAAAATCAGAGAGGGTACCAGAGGGAGGATGCTGTGTATAGCCTGCTGCCAGCGGGGCTCTCTGCAGCATGCCTGCAATCAGGAGATGCTGTGGCCTTGGAACGTAGAGCAACACAGTTAAAATGAAGCCCCAGGACCTTAAATTCTCTCTTGTCATTTGCTGGGAAGCATTGCAACCATTAGAGGACTGCTGAACTTCAGGCACCATTCTGAGATGCAGTGACTTCATACAAGAACTTCAGCTTCTGAACATTAGTAAGATCAGGACCCAGTGGTCATTTTGCATCAAACCCTACAGCTGGAAGTGCTGTTTGTGCAAATAAAACCTTCAATTGGTTACTCGCCCTCTCACCAATACTCACCTTAGTATTGGAAATCTAGCCAGAATGAGCTGGGTCTGACCTTGGGCACAACAGCCTTGTCATCAGGTAATGGATCATTTGAAGAAGCTAGAGGTCTAGTTCCTTGGCTTGGGCTGGTCCCCTCCATTTGGCTCTCTTGGGGCAGGTGAGCGCAGCCCCAGATTCACCCCACCCCCACCCTGTGTCTCTCCACATTCTTGCCTTAGAAGGGAGTTTGAGGAGAAAAAAAAAAAAAAGGGAGGGAGGGGATAGGACTTAGGAGAGGACATTATCTCCCAAAGGCAGCTGATCACACACTTGTTTTGCATGGAGAGATTCTAGTGACAGGTTTGTCGTGCTGGCTTACAATTCCGGTTTAAAGTTATGAATATTAATATAGCAAAGTTATAATTACTTCTATTTTTAATTTATCTAGGAAAGATGATGCATACACAGTGTTTTAGATGTTAATTGTTTTTTACCGACAGATTGTTACAAGCAAAAGCAGAAATTTGGGTGATTATGGATACGAAAGGAAATTAACATTGAACATCCGTTCAGTGGGAGTTAATGATTCTGGAGAATTCACATGCCAAGCAGAGAACCCTTTTGGAAAAACCAATGCCACAGTAACCTTGAAAGCTCTAGGTAAATACTTCTTGTAGAAATCTTAACAATTCTAAGAGCAGGAGATGAAAACTGAGAACACTGGGGAGTCTTCCCTTCCTTCTCTCTCCTTTTCCTCAAACCTCAGTGAGTAAAGTTTCTTAATGGGTTGTTGCTGACTGGTACCATATGGGATGGCTCAGGAACTTGTGGTGTGTATGACTGCTTTAACTTCTATAACCCTTTGCTTGTTATTGGAAAGCGGTACTAGAACAACCACCCAACAGTGTTTCTGTCCCTCTGGTTTGTCTCACCCTTCCTGGTTTAATCTAAAATTTAAACCGATTTTAACAAAGCAACTAATTTCCCATCTCCTGGTACGGTCCCTATGCTTAAGTAATTTGGCAGCACAAGTGCAAAGTACATCTTCAATACCTGCCTTCCAAGCATGGGAAATTTCACTGACAGTGAATTTCACTGTGTCAGTGTTTCTTATGTAGAAGGTGTATTTGGACCTCTATTTAAAATAATGCTGTGAGCAACATCGTAGCATACATAGCATGAAGCTGTTCCTGAGGTCATCCCCTTGTTAAACCCACGATCCATCACTTCTACGTGTTTTGGATCATGTCCCTAAACAGTGGGCAAACTCCCTTCCTCCTCTTGTTTAATAACAGATGTGCTTAGAGTCTGCCATATATTAGCTCGGGTGACACACAGTGCCTTTTGAATTTTAAAGCTGCTGAAACCTGCTCATTTGATAAATTGAGTACAATTAAGGACATGTTGGTATAGTTAATAAGATCATTCTGGTCTGTGTAGTTGCTACAACCGTTTCAGTTCCATTCAAGGGTGTAGTAACTGAGGGAAGTGTAGCCCTGGATTCTTTTTTTTCCTTTTCAAATCCGTTTTTCTCTTGCACAGACACGCACTCCAGCCACACTGCTTGTTTTGCTTTCCCTGGTAATGTAAAGAAAACAGAAGTGTTTGGCCTGTGTGGGTCAGATCTTCAGCAAACAGGCAGAGGTTTGAGTGCCCTTAACCTTGCTGTGCTGGTTGAGGGGGTAGGGCTCCAATGACAGGGATGTTTTCCTCATTTTTTTACAGGAAAGACCTACATTCATATGTAAAAGAGTGAAACAGTGTGAAGTATGAAGGAAAATCTTCTCCCTAAGGGGATCATTGTGAAAGCTTTTATTATAAGAGGAGGGAAGTTCTTCGCTACACAAATTCTTAGTACTACTACATATGCAAATGTAGCTTTAAAAAGGATTGACTTTGGAAAGTCTGGGGTTTAAAATAAGGCATGGCATTATAAAAAGTGGGAAATAAATTTTTTGTTTAGTAAAATGCAAAGTTTGTATTTAATAAAAAATGCCAGAGAAAAGGTGGAATCTTTTCTTTCTGAGATAGATTTCTCTCTCCACCCTCTCAAATTTGACTTAAATTAACTCCAACTTCCGGATACCTTTCACCTTTAATTGTCAAACTGCGTATGTTTACATGAACTGTGCCAACTCCCAGGGTCCTGGGATGTGGTGTGTGGTGTGTACATAGAGAGAGATCTAGGATTACAATAGGTACTGAATCACTGTGGCTTGAACAATAGCCAAAAGTTTTACAAGAAATAATGTGTATTTTTTGTAAAATTCCTAATTACTTTTTCTATCAGTTAATTTATCTAATTGTAGAAGGTACAGAACTGCATTACAGGGACAAATAGCATCATAATAAAAATTTATTTGAAGGGAGTTGGATCTGATTTTGAATATAGCTTGCATAGGGAATTCTGTGTTTATACAGAAAATTGAAAAAAGCTCTGCAAAGAAACTGCAAACCTTCAGTTTCCAGATTTGAAATATTTTCCTCTTTTCTAATGATGGAGACCATTTTAGAACATACCTGCCTGCTGTAAATTTACTTCATCCTTCCTTCTTCAAAGCATCTGTCAAGCGCTCTGGCAGATCCATATGCTTTCACCAAGCCCCACTGGCTCTGGTTTTCCCAAGCTTGGGTGCCCAGCTGGCCACAGAAGTTTGATTACTAGAAGGTGGGAAGAAGCAGGGATCTGAGATTGACTTTAGGTCTAAATTCAAGCTCTCAGTAAATGTGTTTCCTTGTAATTGCAATCTGCCTGTCAAACTGATAATTCCCTTATGAATTTCTGTAATTGGACTGAAAAACTTGTCTTTTTAAAGTGAATCCTCAATCTGATGAGTTTATTAATGAAATTAAAACCACTACAACAAGGATGTTGTTAGACATGATATTTTGGAACGGAACTGAGCAGTGATAAATGGTATCTGCCAAATGAAAGATTAAGTCTCAGCAGCAGATGTACAGAAATGCCTTAGTTTAAGATGATTGGTATCCAGGCCTGTGGACTTAGCACATTTTTTTCTAATTACAGCTTTTAATAGCTTCATTTGTAATGTTGTTCTTAATTACACTTGACAAAGAAACCTTTAATACTCTAGTATACTGCAATAAATGATTTTAGTTTGGTTTTTTCGTAATGTTTCTTTCACACCAGTTAGCAAGTCAAATTTTTAGAAAACTAGAAATACTTGAGTAGAACCAAACACATGCTTGCATTTTTCCAAAAGCATATAGAAGGTATTTGTCACCAGAAAATGGAATTATTTATGCTAAAGCACTCAAGGCTGCATTAAGTCTTGTGCCTCATGCTATTTGTAGCTAGTAGCCTTGGTTTTGGCAGGTGAGGGTTTAAGTTCTGCTTTGCAGATAAGGTTTCCTGTTTCACAGTTGGATGTTTGATCACTGATCTTGAAGTTGTCTAAGTGTGGTTAGAATACTCACAATCTTTTAAATGGCCCTGAAATTGTTTTTCTTCTCCTCTTACGACCACCAGCTAAAGGATTTGTCCGTTTGTTTGCAACAATGAATACCACAATAGATATAAATGCAGGACAAAATGGAAACTTAACAGTTGAATATGAGGCATATCCAAAACCAAAGGAAGAAGTCTGGATGTACATGAATGAAACGTTACAGAATTCCTCAGACCATGATGTCAAGTTCAAGACTGTGGGCAATAACAGGTAATGTGCATGGCTGTAGGTGTCAATTTCACTTTGGAGCAGCAGACTAGAGTCGACTCTGGAAAGAGGAAAGTGGAGATGGTGAGAAAATTGTGACTATAAAAGTTGTAGTACGTGTGGCTTGCCACAGTAACTGGTGGAAAGTCTGCCGACCTACATTTGGAACAGCGTCGAGCTAACCACACCATCTGAGGACCAGCCTGCTGTTTACTCACGACTCACCTACATTCCTGTCCAATAAGCAAAAAAGAGAAGTAAGATGGGTTGTGTGCAGAAAGTCCCTTCACTGTCACAGCAGACCCCAGTGCTTTGGATAAAAGCTTATGCTCTTATTTCTGCTGGGCACTGTTCTCTCCTGATCCCTTGTCTTCCAAAAATCCAGTGAAGCCCCTAGAACATGTGGCCGAGGTTGTGAACCTGGGTTCCCTCCTCAGTGAGAAGAGGAGCAGGTGGTGATGCATGCACGGTCTGAGCCTGATGCTCAGCTGCCTCCCAGGCACACCTCTGGGTGTTAGAAGTGGCAAAACTTCTGGATGTTGGAAGTGCAGTGGCAATCATAATGTAAGATAAGAGTGTTTGCATGGATAATATCTACAGAAAATTCCCTCCTTATTTTCCATGCAGCAATTGCCTGTTCAGAGCAAGTTGTATGTCTTAGTAATGCTTAATTTTTTTCTTTATAGTTACACAAGTGAACTTCACCTTACACGATTAAAAGGAACAGAAGGAGGCATTTACACATTTTTTGTGTCCAACTCTGATGCCAGCTCCTCTGTAACATTTAATGTCTATGTGAAAAGTAAGTAAAGTGAACAGTCTGAAATATTTCATTATCACAGTCATTGTATTTTATACAACATAATGTATGCGCAAGATGTCACAGTGTGGTTCTGCATATGAGAGGCTTTCTGAAGTGAAGCACATGCTGGAAAACTAAATGTCAAGATATAAAAGTGCAGAGTACTCACACAAATCCACCTACTATCCAGCATGACCTTATATTCTAGCGAATGTATTCCAGAGATTACCAGAGAGCAGCTAGGTTGTTTATACAGAAAAAAACCTGTAGCACCTGGAAACACGATCTCAAAAATAAACATGGATCATAAACCTTTTATAATTTGAGGTGGAACAGGATACACAGGGATTATAATTTGCATTTTTGGCAACCAAGTAAATCTTTTAATTGTTCTTTATTCGTTTGAATTGGATGCAGAGTTTGAAAGCTTGTCAGGAGAATTACTCACATTTAGATGCCTTTTGGCATCTAAATACTTCTGTATAATAGTATAAATCACCATTGTTTTAGAGAAATCTGCATAGCTTTACAAATGTGTGTGTTGTCATCTTTGGGACATGCTTGTTAAGAAAGAGCACTGGCCTCAGTTCCAAATAGCATTCTTCAAGACAAAAGCTACACTTCAAAATGAATTCAGTTAAACCTTCAGAAAACCCTATCCTTAGTGGAGCCATCCAATTAGAGCATTTCATGTGTGCAGCAGACAAATACTGGCTGCTGCTAAGGGCCAAGATTAAGGAAAATTAAACCAAGAGGGACTTTGAGCCCAGCAGGAGGAACTGTATGAAAAGTAAGTGAATGTGCTGCAAATGCAGTTTGGTGTTGCTGCTGTGCTTTAGCAGTAATGTGTCCTTTTTTAGGCATAGTTTTATGCAGAGGACTGTTAAGACTTCCACAAATGCATCAAGTCCTTGCTGTTAATTTCTGAAATCTTCTCACTTATCATTGAAGATCAACATTTGTAGCATCTCTATTAGCAATGACATAGTTTGGGTCTAGAAATGTCACTTGGGCTCCTTTCAGAACATGGTATTTCTTCCTTCATCTATGAATGGTGACACTTGCATTGGGCCTTCGATGTTTTCTAGCTCTGATTTCTGACATAAGGGGTACCTGTGATCTCAGATGTCCTTTGTCTCAGTGAGTGAGTGTGGGTCACAGTCATGAGGGATAACTAGTGTTTTAAAGATTAATGGAACAAAATGTTGAGCCAGAAGCTTAATTTTTCTGAAGAAATGGGAGAAATTGCAGGTTGCCTATAGTCTGGGCACAAGAACTAAAAAAACACGATCTCACAGTTTTGGCATCATCAGGTGTCAGTTCTCAATGCAGATCTCCATGTTTCTGTTTTCGAGGCATGTGCTACTTAATAAAAGCTGCAAATCCCTGTGGGTCGTGGTTAGGAAACCAGACCAGGAAGAGAATAGAGAAGCAGAATGGACAAGGCAAGGGGGAGCATAAACACTTCTGTTCTTCTGAACAGCTTGCTTGTCCATACAACTAGCAGCTTTCAAATCTGTTTCTTTCTTTCTTCAACTACTGGTCTTGTAAGTAGCAAGATCAGTCTTGGGATGCCGTGAGGACACTTAAGCAGTCTCACAGAGCCCATGTTATCATTCACTGTGGCCCTGGGTGCTGCCATTGCTGAAGCAATTTGATTTGATGCACTTGACTCAAAAAGTTTCTTTTGGCATTTTGACTTAGCTCCTGTAAACATTTTTTCATTTTGGAAAATGGGAACTAATAGATTGGTCTTTTTAGGGGTTGTTTTTAACAAAAACAACCCCTAGAAAAGGGGTTTTCACTGGCTTGTAAAATGCTTATCATTTAGCTGTGAAACACAAACTGCATAACAACATACCATATTATTCAACATAGCAGAGTAACTGCCACGGGTGAGTCATATATGGGTGGGTCAGATCCTGATCTAGTGGTGTGTCCTCACCTGACATTGTTGACAGGGATTTTGCATAAATTGCTTAGATGTAGCTCGTGATGTTTACATGTCTGGCTTCGGCATACAATCAGCAGAAAACAACCAAACAGGTAAAACAGGATTCATATTCAGGAGAATATCTTCACGTTAGCAAATACTGATGCTGAAGCATTTGCTGAAAGACATGAAAAACCCAGTATAGAAGTACTTGCCTTTAAATATATTTAGCAATATTTAAACATATTTAGCAATTGCATATGCTAATCTGAAACAATACTAAATTGTTTTTAAAGTAGTGTAGTAATTCATAATAAATGTATAGAGGTAAGCAGCTCTAAAATTAGGATCCAAAAAGAAAATTAGAGCTTGACAAGCAGCATACTGTACTCAGTTACAATTAAGAAACTGTAGAAATCTCCAGGGTGGCAAGGTATGGTGTATTTAGCAGTTAGCAGAGGAATCTTCCAACTAGTAACTGAATTTAGTGCAAAATAATATCTCAGCTTAATTATAGTCAACATTATCCATGCAGCTGGGACTCCTGCTGCAAAGAGAAAACTGGTCATGGTATTATAGATCCCATGAAGCCAAGCTCAGCTGTTTTCCTGTCTTTGGACTACGCAGTGAACAATGAGGACATCACCATGATATTGTAAAAAGATTTGTTCCAATCCAGAAAATGTAGTTTCAGCAGGAAAAAAACTCTCTCTTTGTCTGGGATGACTGACAATACCTATTAAGTGTTACTTTTTAGACATTTACTTCGTTAACAATGAAGAAAGGGAAACTGGCAATAGAAAGCAATTAAACGCAGAATTTCATTATACAGAACATTGAATTAAAATAGGAATGACCTCTTGAAGTCGTCTTTGATATATTCAGAATCAACATTAATAAAAGCTGAAAAGCAATTAATAAACCTAGTGAAATTATAAGTTTAAGACATTTAATACCTGATTACAGAAGGTGGTATGTATGTATGCTGAACAATGTAACTAAATGTGAAGTATTTAAGGGGTTAAAGTCAGAACAGTTAGCGACATCTAGTCATTAGGAGTCTGTCTGATAGCAGGAGGGGTAATTAGGCAATGCAAGTCATAAAATCTAGCACAGTAAAATTCCTTTGAAAAAGACGATGCGTGGTGACAGCTTGGCATCTGTTTGTGAAAGCCAGTCCATCTTTGCTCCAGCATCCCCTGTAGTACCTACACTGGTGGTTGAGGAAGGTGCTCTGGCTGCCAGAATGGGGTGCAGGTGCTGAGACACGTGCGTGGCCTGAGCAGGCAGAGGAGCAGCCAGTGGGGACTGCAGTAGCAGCTGTCTCAGTCCCCTTGGGTGCTGGCATGGGGGGCTCTTTGCTGCCTCAGGTGAAATGCATCCCTTAATATCTCAGAGCCAGGGAGGCTTGGGAGCCCTCAGTGCTTGTGGGGAGAGACTGATCATGCTAATTGCCGCATCAAAGTGCTTCACCTGGCGCATGACAGGCAGAGCTGGTCTTAGGTCAGCATTTCTCAGAGGCTGCTGCAGCTCAGCTTCCCGTGGCACCAAGGCTGGACCGCTCTGCCTGGGCTGCATAGGCTGTCATCTCCTTCTGCTCCTGCAGGATGAGTCCGTGTGGGCTTGTGGCCACGTAGACAGGTTTCTATTGCACTAGGTTTTTACAGTGGAAGGAGCCTAACTAATACGGGCATTTTCGTTTCCCTCACTCGGCTTCAGATGGGGACCAGTTCTGGCACAGTATTTTTTCCAGGGCTTAATGCACAGATGCCTCTTATATTTGACTTCTCAGTTCTCTCATTTCTTGAGTTACATTACACAGCATATACCTAAACAAATGGCACATGGGTTGTAGTTTAGCTAATTACAATTTCACAATCCAGCCATTTTGATTGGAATTTCAGAAATGTGAATTACATGTATTCTGTGAGCATTGAGGCTGGGTGAGATGCTGTGTGCTCTCAAAAAGTTCCTCACCAAATGAGTAATGCTAAAAATCAGTCTCAACATTTTGCAACAATGTTTGGTTCTTGGTGTTTTGCATAAAACACAACATGCGGATTTAGAAATGAAAGAACATTCAGTTCCTGTAACATGAGTCATGAGGAGGTGGTATGTGATTGAGAATATACGTGTGCTTTGTTGACTCTAATTTAATCAGTGAGTAGAATATTCATTAAAAACTAATGCTATGCAGTCTTCGTACATGGGTTTTATCTGAAATAAATGTATGTTTTCCCACTGCAGTCTATACAGCTTCACTACTTTCTAGAATTACGAGTTCATCTTACATTTCTATAACGCTGTATTAACTGATAATGGGCTCTTAACTTGTATCTATCAGGTGAGCAGCATCATTGCAATGTAGTCTTTCATAGTTTCTTTCATTAACTTCTGTTTAGGTGATTTTGCGAGGAAGCTAAGGTTGTTAAGTGAAGTAAGGTCACTAATTCAATTTTATCAGAAAAAACCTTGCTGTGTTGGTGGTACTCTTGGCTGAAGCCTTTGACATTGGACTAATGACTCTGAAGTCCACCTGACTCTACTGGTTTCCTGCTTTTCTTGAAACACGGGCTCCTAAACCAACTGCAGGACTAATTCCTGTGCAGGATGTGACAGAAGGCATTGGCTGGATGAATTGCTTTCTAAACTACCAGAGCAATCACAATTTCTTATTTGGAAAGCTAATATGTTCAGCCAAGTGTTGGCTTCCTCTACCTGCAGCGTTTCAGAGAATCAGGCGGTTGGGCAGTTCGGTATCTTAGAGGGATGTGTGTCCTCTGTCGGGAGGTCTGCACTGGTTGCCTTGCATTGTAATTCCTTTCCTGGCTGCAGTGATAATATTGAATACATAGGGCAGATGTAAGAGGAATGTGGTTTGACACATTTAGTACACTTTTAACTGGGAAGAAACTGTTCTTTTTACAGACGGATAAAGTCATGCTGTGCAGGAATGGGAACTTTACTGTTGCTCCAAGCATACATTTCTTTGAATTGTTTAAGCTTGTAGCTTTGCTGGTTTAGGATCTTCCATCAAATCAAATACTCAGGTGAGATGAGGTATTTTTCTAAGGTCCAGCCCGAGCATTCAGTGTAAGAACTAATATTTTCACAGATGTTTGATTTTTGAAGGACACCAGTTCAGACCCAGACATCCTTGAGCATAAGAAGGTCTTGCTCACCTGAGTGATTCCATGGATTATGAGGCACACAGGTTGCTGATGTGAAGAGCAAGTAGCAGTGGAAATTCTGTTGTTCCCCTAATAGATGACTGTTGCTTTTCTTTGTTGCAGCAAAACCTGAGATTCTCACTCTGGATATACTTAGCAATGGTGTTCTCCAGTGCGTAGCAGCTGGATTCCCAGCCCCTACCATATACTGGTATTTTTGCCCAGGAACTGAGCAGAGGTAAGTTAAGTAAACAAGAGTCTCCAAAGGTTATTTTAGGTGCAACACATCCAATTGCTAATTACAAATTAAGAACATGAAATGAACTTGTTAGTAGTTACATTCAAATGTTGCATCACGGTTTTCATCTTTTTTGGCATTGCATTATTTGCAGTAGTTTGTGAGAAGGCAGGGATACATTTCATTTTTCTCCTCCATATTCTGTCCTTGAAAGGGGAATAACCAACACTTTCTGCTGTGTAAAAGTAAAAGCCAAAGTTTCTGCTGCAAGCTGGCTATGGATTGTGTCAGCTTGGCCCCAAATGACACATGTTCTATAAGCAATTTCACAGAATGGCAATCACAGAATCACTTGTGTATATGGCTGTTACAATTTGTTTTATTGTGTAATGGAGTAATTTTTCCAGACACAATGTAATTAGATTTCTGTTCACACGAAACATATGACAAGTAAACAAGTCCAGTGTTGTTATGAGTAAAGCTGGATGTTTTTAAAACCAGGTGTTTATAGGAAGACTGTAGAGTTGCACTGTGGAGTGAGCATTTGTGAAGCAAGTTTTAAGGTTTTGCTTGACTTCCCCCATGGTTATAGATATCATACTAGCAGGTAATGGTTTTAGATATCATACTAGCAAGCATTCTCCTTCCCACCGGTATAATCTGTGTTATGTCTAAAATAATTGATATTTCCTTAATGGTTTCAAATAGTACCTTTTAAAAAATCTTAAATGTGTGCTTATGTAGTAAATATGTGACATATGAAGGAGAAGCAAAATCTTGAGAGAAAAGAACTGGCTATTTTCTGACTGTAAGCTTGTAAGCTTAATGGTGTTTATGTATATCATGGACTTCTTTTGTCCTGTAATAAGGTGATACTTGGGGAACATTTTCAGAAGTGGGAAATAGACCACAACTGCTTGACAATGGAATTGAAAATGCATGTCAAATGGTATAAAACCCATAGAGAAATTACAGACCTGTAGGTATGTCTAACCAAAAGCAAATGCAAAGACATCATGGTCTCCAGTAGGTGTATGTATCCATTTCTCCCACTACATACAAGACCACGAGACGCCATGAATAGATTGTTTCAGGGTTAAGAGCTTCAGCTGAATCCCTTTGTAGGCCAGAGTTGTTCAGTCCTCTCTTGGTCTGCACTTCAGGTAGCAATCAATTGCTGGTAAATGTCAATATTGTTCCTCCAGGTGTTTTGATTCACCAACAATATCCCCCATGGATGTCAAAATTGGTTACACAAATTCATCAACACCATCATTTGAACGAATCCTGGTTGAAAGCACCATTAATGCCAGCATGTTCAGGAGCACCGGCACCGTGTGCTGTGAGGCCTCCAGCAATGGGGACAGGAGCTCTGCTTTCTTCAACTTTGCTATTAAAGGTAATGTCCACAAAACATGGGTGGTGTTTGGCCCTTTCTGGAAAAGGATTTTAAGTGGTTTTGCCATAAGAAAGTTTACAGTACTGTGGCTGAGCACGTGCATACTACGTTGCGTGTTCTGCCTGTCAAAGTCTTGCTTTAATTTTTCAATGACTGTTGTGGTACTGTCTTTTTGTGTCACCTGTTCTGCCCTGCAGTAGGTAGGTGGGTTTCTTCTATCTCTGCAGCACAGAGGAAAACCACCTACAGCATTACCCTGGCTTTCCCCCTCTCTCTCCCTTTTGTTT